>JAVHLU010002014.1:0-22430 GCA_036785755.1 Colletotrichum ledebouriae
ATAAGAGGTAACTCCTTAACTAAAGAGGTCTTTCCTAAGAGGTTCTTATAGCTAGAAGCATAAGAAGCTCTACTACTATAAGCAGGGCCTTATACCTCTCCCTCTTCCTTATCCCTTAACTATATTAATACTAAAACTTATAAATAAAAACGCTAAGCTTGCGCGAGGTATACCCTTTAATACTAATAACGCGCGAGAGCTTACTAGAGAGTCTAGTATTAATATAATTAATAAAACCTGCTCTTTCTTTAATTACTCTATTATATATAGAAAGTATATTATTAATATAGCCCTTAAGAGGGCTCTTATTAATACCCCTAGAGGGGATACTTATTATTATATTATAACTAAGTAAGTAGATTTAGTAGTAGAAGCTAAGCAGGTTATTATATACCCTATAGAGTAGCCCTTCTTTAAGCAGGTCCTCCGCACTATTAAGGCAGAGGTAGCCCAGGCCCCTTAGGGGTTAGTAAGTATAGCTTATACTAACTGCTTTAATATAGAGAGAGTATTACTAACGATAGCATAGCTAGCGGACGAAGCGGTAATAGAGGCGGTATTAGTAGCGCAGGTAGTACGCAAGAGGAAAAGTCGATAGTTTTGTAGTCTATTAAATAATTAAAAACCACGTTATTATTATTATAAAGTTAAAGATCGTAAGGCTATAGGCACGTATAAGTGCGGCTATAGTTAGGGAAGTTATAATTATATAACTAAAGGCTATATATTATTAGGAGGCGCGGAGTTAGAAGGTCTGTTGCACTTAAGCAGGTAAAATCACTATGCAGTAGCCAGAGGCCTGTAGAAATTATTTTCCTATACTTTATTACTAATAGTAGATTTTTCTCCTAACTAACTACTTCGCTAGTCTACTATCTCGCTAGCGTTAATAAGGTAGTTAATAACCTTCTATATAAGGTTAGGCTAGTAGTAAAACTTCTCCCCCTTCTAATAACTTAACTCTATAGTTAAGAGGGTAAGGGTAGGGCTTTATTAAAGGGATTAAAGTTATTAATATTAAATTTAGCTTCGCTAGTATTATTAACCTTATTAACTTCCTTATTAAAAGAGTCTTCCTCTATAAATAAATCCCTAGTAATATAGATCTTATTACTAGTCCCTATCCTATTATCCTAAATCTTATAATAGGGCTTAGGGTTCCCTAAACCCTTCTTAAATACCTATATAGCCTTTAGGTTATTAGTAAGGTAGGCGATATACGCGTTATTATTATAAGAGACTCTTCCTTCTATATCGAAGTTATTACTAGATTTAAATATAATTAATAACTCTATATTAAATTGCTTCTACTTAGCATTATACTTATTTAGTAACTATAGGGGAGTAATTATTATTAGAAACTAGGCCTTATTATCAATTTTCTTTACTAACTCCTCCTATAGCAGCTTATAAATAGTACCTTCTTTATATTTAGATACTTCTCTCGATATATTATAGTAAGTTCTTCTATATACTAAGAAAGATTATACTACTCTAGCCCTTTTTATAGCTATTTAAGTATTTTTTTTATTAGTTATTAGTATTAATAGTACTAACTATAAAGAGACCTCTTAAGAGAGTAAGGGATTATTATCCCGCGAGGGAGATAATAAGGCTTATTATTTTTAACTCGGGGTAAGTAACTTAAGCTAGGCTAACTTAGAGCGATCCTCTATAATAAGTATAGCTATTATAATACCCTCTTATACCTTACGTTCCTCTTCCTATTACTAGTTACGCGTTATTAGAGCTATTTTAAGTATTATAGGGGTATTATAGGTATATAGTTCTAAATAACTTCATATAGTTATTAGAATAGTAGGATCCTAGCCCTAATAAAGTTATAAAATTATAGCTAATAAGGATAGGGTTAATCTAGGTAAATAGTGAGCTGGTGCTATATTATACTACCTATATATAGGTTAAATATATACTTTAGCTATTTTTACTAAGAGTGGGTATCGAGAAAGGCCCGTGCGATGTATCGCTGGACCGTACTGTGGACTATAGGTCGAGTTGTCGATCACACCCATAGTAATAGTCAAATGGCCTCCACTAGGGAGCTGCTAAACAGGCTAACCACAACAAAAACCTCGTCGCGCCTCCTTCCTTCAGCGTCGCAACTCGGCAAGCTCTAGCGAAGGCATTCCCGACGCTTATTTTGTTGACGATAACGATAGCGAGAAGGACTTGACGCATGATGCACGTGCGAAAAAGAAGAAGGAACCCAAAACAAATAAGAAATCCAAGAAGCCCATAAGGCTAGAGAGGCTAAAGGAGCTGCAAAAAGAACGTCAACATCTATGTCTTTGAACCCTTAGTGTATAAGCAAACAGATCCAAAAGGCAAAAACACATACAACACCGGGCATTCGCCGGTCGTCACCGACCCGACTACTACTCCGGCCCTTAATGGCTTATCTATGGGAGAGCGGACGGGATCCCGAGTTTTCCATTGGGTATGGTCGTATGTGGCATTAAACGTTGCATACACTGGTAATATAGGTGATAATCTAGTCTTCCAGTGAGCGAACCCTTAAGGCCAGGCACTGAGTTGAGGGAGAAGGAGCAACGCTCCAGCGATTCGATGCCGCGCCACGACAATGCAGATGCAGAAGAGCCTGACTAAACGAGCACTATTTCTTCGCCTGCTATCCGACTTATGTCTCCGACTTATGGTATTCCTCGTCTAGATGTTTACTCTACTATTTAGGCACTAGCAGCCCGCCCTTAGCATGAATCCTAGTTATTCGAGATAGCCTTAACCGAAGGGAAATGCAAGAGTGTATCTGCATTTGCTTGCACTGATCCCGTCGAAGAGGCCATGATCTGGTTTGACTGAGATAGTAATAGTGAAAACCCTTTCGTTTATTCTTTTTTACTCTTACTTACGCTGATATTCGCTGGATAGCAGGCCTTGTTTGCTCGCCGCAGGGCTAAGAAACCTGGTAAATGATGTAGAGGAAAGGATAATCCGTCGAGGAAGGGTCGAAGATTCCATGCAATTGCTCACAGCTAGACAGCTACCCCGCCCCTTAAGCAGTCTTGTGTTAATTGTGCTCTAGAGCTCTGCACGACGAGCCTTCCTATAAACAGATATTGATCATTGCAGTAAAGGGGATAGCCGGGAGGAACCCGAGGTCGGGTGGGGGCAAACATCTCCACTATAGAAGGTGTATAGTGAATAAAACTACTAATACTCCTCGTACGAAAGGCTAGGTATCTATTCTAGAAGACGTTCAGGTGACGATCTTCTTAGAAGGGTCTACGCAGTCGAATGTTCACTTGAGAAACCAGAAAGGACTACTCTCACATGCCCCTAAAACATCACTCTCAATCTCTAAGAAGGATAAATCGCTCCTTCTTTATACATTATATGTCGTGATGCCTTTAGCATCGCCCGTTCCTAGCATAGCACGTGACTAACGTCGGCTCCGGAGCGACCTTTTTCTAGAGGTCGTTCCTCTAACTATAGTTATAAGGAACTACGTTATAGCTACTCTTATTATAATAGAATAAGCTCTTTAGTAACTATAAATATAGCCCTATAGGACGTTTCTTAAGAGTTATAAGCCTAGCTCTAACTAGACCCCTAATTATTATTTTAAAATAAGCTTTTGCTATTAAAAATGCTTATTAAAACTTCCTCTCTCCTATTCCTTCTTTCTTTCTTATTATATATAATCCTTTATTACTATAAACCCTCTATTTCTAAATAACCTTAATTATAATATCTTTTATTACTACTACTATTATATTATACTATCTAATTATATTGAGGGACTTCGTTACTTAGTATATTATAATCTAAGCTAAAGCATAAGTTATTAAAGTCTAGAAGTATATTAACCTAGATAACCCTAAGGGACCTTTATACCTAGGTAAGACTTTATTAAAAACCCTAACTCTTAATATATATATTACTAAGTAAAACTAGAATATTAATACCTAGTACCTATAGGAGAAGAGCGCTTATAATTAATA
Source organism: Colletotrichum ledebouriae (assembly GCA_036785755.1). Lineage (NCBI taxonomy): Eukaryota > Fungi > Ascomycota > Sordariomycetes > Glomerellales > Glomerellaceae > Colletotrichum > Colletotrichum ledebouriae. The sequence goes on from JAVHLU010002014.1 coordinate 3,984, forward strand.
TATTACTCTACTTAACTAGGAGGCTCTAGAAGAGGCTATTACTAATACTATTTCTAGGACTACTCCTAAGTCTATTACTAGGATATAAAAAATAATTAAATTATAACCCCTTTAGCTTCTAGCTACCCTAGATATAATTAATAAGAATACTATAGGTATATAGGAATAATACCTAGAGTATTTTTATTTACTTATTATATAAGAATCTAAGTAAACCTATAAAGACTAGGAGTTTAAATAGATTAACTATCTAGTTATAGAGACTATTACTTATAATATTATTATACTTATATATATAGAACTTCTCGCTAAAGGGGATATAACCTTATATAGCCTTATTATTTATCTTAAATATTACTATATTCTAAGCGAGGCTAGTACCCTTATTATTATTTAAGAGGAGTATATCTAAGTCCTAGAGAAGGTAAATAGGAGTATTAATCCTAATACCTAGATTAAGGACTTTAAGGGTATTTACCTCCGCGCTACCTAGCTTAAGCTTCCTAAAGTAAGTAGTACTCTTATTTTAAAAACCTTTCTTTAAGTAGTAAGTTATTACTTTATATCTACTTAGGCTAATATAGAGATTATAGATATCCTTAAATAGGAGTAAGCAGGGACGCTAGTTTCTAATATAAGCTAATATACTAATATATTTAAGGACCTCTTATATAAGAATATACTCTACTTAAGGTTATAAGGATAAAGCGCTAGGGTCTTCGCAACGCTAGCTAGCTATATAGATAAGGCCGACCTATTAAGTATTCCTATAACTAGTAACTAATCTAGTAGTAAATAGTACCTATATAAGTCGAGCTATTAATAGCTAAGTATTAATTAAAACCGCTTAGAAGCTACTTTAACTAGATATTACTAGAAGGGCCCTTATATATTAGTAATAGATATATAAGTAGCTTAGAGCTATAACTAGTTAAATAGTAACCTATGCTTTGCTAATCTTTATAAGGAACTTGCTTATAAGGGCTAGCTACGCGCTATACCCTATAAGAATAAAACCTATTAAAATAATAAGGGGAGTAATAAGGGTTTATCTAAGAAATCTAATATAGCCCCGAGCTACCCTATTAATATAGTAGTAATTACTTTCTATATAGCCCTCTTAAACGAGGTTAGGGATAATATAGTTAATTTAGATAAAGAGTATCTAAGTATCTTTATAACCCCTTACTTAGGATCTTATATATTATATAAGTCTATAGTCCTAGATGACTATAGAGGGACGCACCTTATTAATAAGAAGTTCCTACTTATCCCCTCCTTAATTAGGTATTATAATAGAGAACGGGTTAATTCTAGAGTAGCTTTATACCTAATTATTATAAAAAGTATATAAATTATTAAGAACGCTCTTAATAGCTTGAAAAGCGCGAATATAGAGGACCTTATACTCTATAATATAGGATATATAGAGAACCTTTATATTAATATTATCTCTAAAGCGCTATTTTGAAAGATAGGTATCTAGTACTTAGGGTATAACTATATACTTCGCTTTAGAACCTATAAGAATAGCGTTTTAGTTATAAAACTCGTTAGGAAGGTAAACCTCGCCTTCCTTAAATATAAGCCTTATTCCTTATACTCTACTCCTAAGTAGATCCCCTAAAGTATTAATACTATTATTAATAACGTAAACTACGTACTTATAATATATAAGTATACCTCTTTTATACTACTACTAGACTAGAGTAATAACGCGATACTTTAGTACCTCTAAAGCGGGTACCTTAGCCCTAAGGCTCTAGAGCAGCTAGTATATACTACTCAGGGGGTAAGGATTAAAAGCCCGACGCGCCTATAATACTAATACTATATAGTTATATATACTAAATAGGTAATTTCGAGATAAATATTAGAAGATAAAGTAATACGCCCTTACTATAAGATTATATAAGATCTTTTTAACTACCCCGAAGGCTTTAATAAGAACTAGTAGCTCCTTATTATTAAAGATAAATATACTAGTTAGCTCTTTGTATTTCTATGCGTTAATAAGACCTATAGTAGTATTATACTCGCTCTATATACTTTTAAGTAATAGGTATCTTAATAAAAGGGACTTTCTATTTATAAATTTAGATAAGATATTAAGAGGTTAGTAATTTCACTTATAGGCTATATAGGATATAAGGATTAGACCTATATAAAAGGAATAGAGGTTAAAATAACCCCTCTATATATAAAGGAATTAAATAGTAAAGGGGAACAGGCTAGTTAAGAAGTTATAACTTAAATAATTAAGATACTCGCTATAGCTAGCTTACTTATAAAACTATAAGCTAAGATAGTACTAGTAGTAATAACGCTTTATAATATAAGCCTACTTAAGCGCTACGACTAGTATTTGCTACTATAGATTAAAGAGGAGTAGTTCTACTAGTACTTCCGCTAGTAGTAACCTGATAATAGAGCGACCCTAACCTATAACCTTCGCCCTTACTAGGGATATATATATACCTATAGCTGCTATATATACCCCCTTAAGAGGGAATAAGAGAGAGGAATTAATAAGAGAGACTTCAAGGTACTACTACGGGGATATATTAGATACCTAGTAGGATACGTTCTAAACGCCTATAACTTATATAGGGTCTAGATCCCTACGTTATAAATAGTTATTATTATATAGAATGTAATATTTAATAAATAGACTTTCTATATAAAGGATAAGGTAAAAGAGGCTATCTTAGAAGATATTATCTACGAGATTATAAAAGAGATTAAAAAGCCTATATTATAAGTTAACTTTAAACTTTAGATCCTAGGCGTTATAGATAAGGATAAAGCTATATTAATACTTATAACTAAATAGTTATTTATATTAACCCTCGTTCTTATAACTAAGTCTCTAAATAGAAGAATCCTAAAACCTCTAAAAGGATAGGTAAGTAAGAAGGGGGGGTCAGCTATTATCCCCCGATCCTACGCTAGAGCTAGATAAAAGCCTAGCTCTAATAGATAGAGTAGTAGGTATAGCGTATATACTAGAAATAAACTATATATATAAAGCTATTAGGGAAGTTAATTCTAAAGGGGAATAGATCGAGGATTATATTATAATTAAACTACTCCCTATTTTATAATATATTTCTAAAGCGGGTAAGAGTAATAAGAATAAACCTTTAGATAGTAAGCCCTTAAATCTACTAGTATAGCTATACTAGGATAGAGAGGAGAGGGCTAATACTAAACGGAGGTCTAACTAGGTATATAACTAGGAGGGCTATAGCTAAACTTATTAAAGCTAATAACTATATAATCTGCTACCTAGTAACCTATAACTAGGAATTATAGAAAGCGAATCCTATTCTAGTTACTAGTTTTCACTCTAATACTATATAGAGCGGGAGCAGGTATCTAGCTTCTTTAAGACTTTTATACCTAATTAGTAGAAAGCCTTTTTAGAAGCTAATATAGGGTACTATACGCTCTATAGCTATATTTATACTACTATTTATAGCGCAAAACCTGCTCGTATAACTATAATAATCTATAAATATCTTACTACTAATAACCTTACTAAGCTACCTCGCTTATAGAAAGAACTTTTAAACCTCCTATAGGCGCTCTAAACTCGCTTTGAAAAAGCAGCTAAGGTTAAGAAAGGTAAATTATAGTAAATAGATATTTAGCGTATTATTAATTAAGAGATAATAATAAAGAGACTAATCCCTTTAAAATAGGTATTTACTTATAAATTTAATAAGGATAACGTCCTTAATTAGTATAAAGCAAGGATCTATATTCGAGGCGATTAGTAAGAGAAGTTACCCCTTAAATAGACTTATATAGTAACCCTTACTACTCGTACCTTTAGGGTAGTAATAGGAATTACTATATAATTTAACCTCGAAGTTAAATAATTTAACGTTATTAACGCGTTCCTAATCGCCTCCTAGGACCTAAATGAAGAACTAATTATTTATAAGTTATTAGATAGCTTTAAGTAGCCTAGAAAGTATATTAAACTACGCTACGCGCTCTATAGGCTAAGGGATATATTACTACTCTAGTATAAGGAGTTCTCCTTAACCCTTTAGCACCTAGGCCTTATACCTATAAATAAAGACCTATATCTCTTCTAATTAACTAAGAAGAGGGTCCTCGTTATCTTCTATATAGATAACTTCCTTATCCTATTTTATAAGAACTACGAAGAAGTACTATAAAGGGTAATCGCTAGCCTAAAGGAAGTATATAAGTTAAAAGAATAAGGCTTAGTTAAGTACTATCTTAGAATTAGAGTTATCTATAACTAAGCTATATAAAAGATATACCCTTCCTATAACTAATATATTAAGCGGGTTATAAAGAAGTTTAATTTACTTAACTTAAGAGCGCTAGTAACCCCCCTTCTAAACCTACTACTCTTAAAGAGTAAAATAGTAGTAATGCTATTAGAGGTAAAGGGTTTCTAAGAGAAGATTAGCTGTATACTTTATACTACTATTATAATCTAACCTAATATCGCTTTTATATATTCTCTACTCTTAAGATTCCTAATAAATCCCGCTCTTTATTACTATACTATTACTAACTAGGTTATATAGTACTTATATTATACTTATTACCTCGCGATATACTTTAGTAACTTAGGGGGTAGATAGGTACTACTAATCGCAAGTAACGCTTTATTTATAAATAATAAGGAGACGCGGAGGTTATCTTAAGGGTATATAATCTCGCTCTTTAGAGGACCGATCTAATAGAAACCTACTTAATAAGCTATAGTTATAATATTAATAATAGAAGTAGAGCTTCTAAGCCTCGAATATACTACTAAGGAAATAATCGCTCTTTAGAGGCTATTTAGGGATATTGCTCTTAAACCTAGCGATATCTAGAAGATTTATTATGATAACTAATAAATAATTTATCTTATAGTAGGTAAAAAGGAACGGATCTTAACTAAGCTACGGCATGTTAATATTTAGAATATATAGCTACGATAAGAACACGCTAGGGGATTATTTAGCATAATATATATATTAATGAATAATATACTAGCTAATAGTCTTATAAAGGTTCTAAACTATAAGAAATTTAAATATTTCTATTCGCTCCTTAATCTAAAAGATATATAGAGAATAATTATAATTAATAAGGATATTCTAAATACGTATAGGAGGGCTAGTAGCGCCTAATTCTTAATTAATTTATAGCTTACTAGCTAGGGAGCCTCAAGTCGCTCCTATAGGAGCAAAAGAATATAATATACCCCGAAGGGCCGCCCTAAAACGCTAATTTTCTACTACCTAACCTTAGAGAATTTACTTATATTAGGATATTAGGATATTATATAAAGGTAATAATACCTCTAGTAAATACATACTAATAAGACTATTAACTATATAGCGTACTATAGTAGCTACGTTACTAGTAGGTAGATAAGGTATAGGTATACTTATGCTAATTACTAGGGTTCTAAATAGAACTAGGGCGGGAGATAGAGTAATAACGCTATATATACTAGAACTACCCGTTACCTCAGGAGCCCTACCTAAACCCTTACTATTACTACCCTTCTTTACTATTATAATCTCCTCCTTCTAGGTAATAATAGCCTCATAGAGCGTAGCTCTCTAATAAGCGAGGGTCTATATATTATATTAGAAATTAGTTATAGAAACGAAGTATATATAAAACCTGACCTTTCTAACTACTAGGTTATCTAAAGTCTTAGCTTTAGTATATTAGCAGGCTATAATAGCAACGGGGGCGCTTATCTATTAATAAGATACCTTACCCTTATAATAGTAATTATACTTACCTATTATACTAGGTAAGTACCTTCTATCTAACGAGCCTAAGAGCTTACTTAATATATACTAAAAGTAGTACTTATTAAATAGGGGTACTTACTCTACTTCTATACCTCTACTAGGGGGAGGAGGGCTAGGAGGGGGCTCTAAACTACCCTTATTAATACCCTCCTCCTTATCTATCTCCTTAGGGATTATAATAATAATAAGGTTAGTAACGTTCTAGAGTATAGTTATAATAATAAAAGGATTATAACTTACTAGGAGCTATCCTCTTAGAATACCTAGGAGGGCGACCCCGGGACCTCTTAGGCTATAAACCCTTACCCTTAGAGCTACCCTCTATAAATTAATTCTACTTCTTCCTTCTACTCGCTATATAATATATTAGTATATTATATATTAATAATAAGAAGGAATAATATACGTATAATGTTATCGCTCTCTAGGGGAGGAGGGTATACCCCTCTACTCCTAGCTTTATTCTTACCTTTAGTAGCGCGCGCCTTCTCGAGAGCTATAGCCTAACTAGTCCTCTTTTTAAGAGGTATTTATAAATATATTATTATATTATAATAGCTTTAAGATTATTACATAATATAATCGCACGCGCGCGCGTATAGTAAAGTCGTTATTAGAACTAAAGCTAGGTATATGTATAGTTATTATATTATATATAGGGGAGAGTTAAGAAGGTAGGGGGGTAGCTAGGTTATTTCATTTAGAATTAACGCAATAGCAGCCGCCCTACCTAAGCTAATAAGAGACAACGGATTCGACTACTATTAGTAAGAGTTAGTAAATAAAGGGTATTATAATAATAATAGTAATAGTTATAAAGGTAGAAAACTACGACTATTTAGGCTTCGCTTATACCTAATATAAATAACTTTACTTTATTATCTCTTTTATAAATAGGCTTATTAATAGGTTATTTATAGATATATCGCTTTATATTTAGGTATTTCAAGGGATACCGCGCGGTTAGGCGCTTTTCTAGCTGCTATTATATCCAGGGGGGTATATTATAATACCTTTAGTATCGCCTATTCCTAGCGTAGTATATAACTAATATTAGCTCTAGAGCGACCTTTTTCTAGAGGTTATTCCTCTAACTATAGTTTTAAGTAACCACGTTATAGCTACTCTCGTTATAATAGAACAAGCTCTTTAGTAACTATAAATATAGCCCTATAGGACGTTTCTCAACATTATGGCAGGATTGTCCTATTCCCTAACTTTCAGTTTTGCTAAACGCATCACAAATTTCTCAGGCAACTAGGTATTTTGTTAACTTAGATATACTTGCTTTAGCCTCTTGTGAATCAAGCCAGAGCAGCAATCTTTGCCGGAAGTCGAGGCTTTTGTGGCGTTATAGCTCAGTGGACAGCTAGAATTGCATGTTAAATGGCTGCTCTGGTCTATCGCTCAGCAGCAACGCCGGCATCTTCTTTTTCGTCACGATATCAGACATTACGCTCCCAGGGATGCCCGGGCTGCTGAGTGGGCGGACCTAAAAGCTCTCTTTCGCACACCTCTGCTATCCATAACTTGCTCAAGTATAAGGCTACTTCTCTCTTCATAATATATCTCAAATCATTTCCTAGCTTTTCTCCCTTATATACTCACTATTTACCTGCACGAGAAATAACCTCTGCTATTGCTTTCTGATATCGTTTCGGAAACGGGACCACGGCCTTTCGTTACTACAACTACAGATAGTAGATCTCCATAAATCAAAAACAAAGCACTGCGCAGACATACACCCTGCCCGAACGACCAGCATCAGCCCATAATTCCTACACGAATTTCAGGCAGATGTTACAACGTCCATCGACTTCCGCGATTCTATCCGATTGGATAAAGTAAAAACGAGCACGTCCATCGCGCTATCCACGTTGAGATTGTCGTTCAGGCAGAAGAGTATAGCCGCAGTTACGTCCTGCTGCAACTCGACGAATATATCCGGGCACTCGCCTTTGGTCTTGCTCATGTGTGTCTAGAAGCCTGCACTTATCCAAGTACATAAGCCAGATCTCGTTAATAGAGTCGTTATTAACCACGCCCACGACGTAGATGCAGGACCGGATGTCGCCTGCCAGCTCGTATCAAGTCACGTCCGGGACCATATCGTCGCTTGCAGGAGGGCGTCCCCTCCCTGATCTGAGGCAATATATGAGGCACTAAGACCGTCGCCTTCCGAGCGTTTAACGGACCATAGCCTTGAACGAATATACATATTAACATCTCACGGATCTACTATCAGAGTACGCTATATAGCACAAGTACAGAAGGATACTAAGAGGTTAGGACTTAGAGTCAGACTTGCTTATTTACTTAATAATTCCTATTATATTCTTCTATTCTGATTTCTATATGTACGCTTGCTTAGAGTAGATAAACACCGGAACGTCTTTTACTTGGTTCTGAGGCATTCCATATATTAAATGAACACACACACATACACACACACACACACACATGTCGTCGCTTGTGCCCAGGTACGTCTCTATGTTCGTGATCTTTTGCGAGATGTCGTTCACGTTCGTGTTCGGATTCGAGTGCAGCCAGGGCGTGGCTTCGAATCTACTGACGTCCAACGACCAGAGTTATATTAAGTACGAGCGGCGTCCATGAACGTGATCGTGGAGTCAGTCCAGAGGAACGACATAAACATGGTCCATGGACGCCGTCATGGACCTCACAGGAGTAACAATGAGAATGTGTATTAGTATATGAACAAGATTGTGACTATCTTCGTGGCCAAACTATGTTCTCTTTCAGGTCTATCTCTTAGTCTATGTCACGAGCGTTCCATTGGTTATCTGCGAGTGTTTTTGGAGTTCATGGGCGAACCCACGTACCCGACAGGAAAATGAGGTTCGATTAGGACATGTACAAGCTCTCAGCCTCGGAGACCGGAATTAACGTAAAAGGGCCTGATGCCTTCCATGTTCATGAGAAGCTCGGGGTCGCGATCGACCCATTTTAGATAGATACGAGCGCCTCTGTCTGCTTGCTGAAGAGCACGGTCTCCACCAGACTCTCGGACAGGTTAGAGCCCATTATCACGATGGTAGCCAGGCGCAACGTCCAGCAGGATGGCTTCGCGAATCTGACGGCGTACATATAACTATAACTGTAACCACGCACTAACACACGGGCGAGATAGCGCATGCGTGGACGCAAGAGGACTCGGTCAACGCCGAGATCAGGACACTGAGGCAGAATACAACGACGAGCGCTCACCAGAAGAAGGACAGGAGGCTGAGGTCGATAGAGATTGTCTCCCTGTTCAAACGTAAGTTCAACTCCATATACCCGCCCCTGGCTGCCAAGGAACACCTGTATGCGATGATGAGGCAGAGGTGCGTCCCGAGCATGGACATGTAAATTAGGCAGGTCGTCAATTCGTCCAGGCGCGAGTTCGAACTTTGTATTAATGCGGACTGCGTAGGCTTATGTTCCTGTGTAAGTGGACGACCCCAAACGTATATTTAACCTTGCGGACGTTGGAGCCAGTGGTGTCGAGCATCATCATAGCCGGGAACACACTCGACATGTCGGCCGCGAAGATGACGTGATGAGCACAATCACAGCCACGCACCAAGACATAACGTTGAGAAGACCTCGGGCTTGCCCAGCTTGTCGTGGATGCGCGACTCACCGATCCCGAGCTTGAACGCACTCAGGCCCAGGTTTGGGAGCAAGGCGTTGGAGAAGGTCACGATGGCACCCCTGTCCGTTATTTCGACCTACCTCCTCTTCGGGTCGGGAATGCTGCTCCTGCTGTGAGTCTAGCCCAAGAAGTTATATGCCACTATGAACGTAATGTCGAACTCGATAGTAACCATAACCACATGCGGGAACCCGTACATCAGGAATACCAAGGGGCTCTCGTTCAGCAGCAAGTGCCACAAAATGGTTCAATTTAGCTTAGAACCGTCGGCAACTACTGATTAGGAGCCCTTGTAGGCAGCCTCGGTCGCCAACGAGATCTTGGACGACATCGTGAGCATTTTCAAGCCCCTCTCCAAGCCCACCATCTCGCAGGCCAGCGACACGTTGGGTCGCATGGATCCGTTGTCGATGATGACTACGAACCAGAACACAACCCCTGGCCTGCAGACAACCATGTCCCCGGGCAACTATGACTGTTCACTTCGTCCGGTGATTCCTATTTGATGAGATGCAATGATCGGGGTGAGAAAAAGCCTGTTACTAGCCGAAGAAGTGAGACGAGGAAGACTTCAGAGGATGCTGAACGGACTAATTGTTCCGGCAATACCTTCTGTCCCGGACGACATTTGATCTGATGAAGCATAACATCAGTCGCGGCGATTATGGTAACGTGCGCAACGCAGTGCCTAATAGTTGAAGAGTATTCTGGAATGGCGTTGACCGAAACGAAAGATGCAGCACCGAGGTAATAGCGAAACAGGATAGCAAAAGCTGTAATATTTTCGAGGCAAATTAATCGACGTGGGAAGTCTTAATCCTCTCTTTTGAGGGGTGATATATTGAAGTCAGCGCTGCATAGAAGATTCCCTATCATGGCCCGACCTGATGGAGGGGGCTTAAGATTTATAGGAAATGTAAACCGGTCGGAGTAACAGCACCAAAGCGAATCGTTAGGTTCAATTTGAGGTCAGATGCCGTCCCTATTGGAAGATAGTAAGTTCTTTACGTTAATCCCAGCAGAGGCTAACGCAACCGTACAAATCCCTCAACCCTCTTCCGCCTCGACTAAAACCTACAACCCCCATGGACTCGCCAACTAGAGTCGATTGAGTAGTCAGTAAAGGGAAACAATCATTGCAATATTGCCACAACGCAACACTACTCCTGCAACCGACTCCATCCAACGCGAATAAGCATTCTATCGAAATACAGAACAACATCTCCTCTACCATATACTCTCGGAATAAGATACCCGACGTCCTCTCGGTAGTCAGGCATTCGGTCAGGGAAAGTATACACAGCAGAGACACATCAGCCTAAGATAAGTCTTTAAGCGGAATCTGAAGGATGACGTCTAGTCCGCCCGGTGTGCAACAACTTCCTAATAACGGTGTTGGTCCACCTCTGCAAGCATCCTCTGCGCATTTTGGATCCTTTTCACGCAGTGCATATCTCCTCCACTAGATTCAACCGGCATTGCCATTGTGATAATGTAATCCCGAGGAAGATTAGCCACGAATACAGCAAGACGATGTCTTCCAGCTGAGGGTCCATCTTCTACGTATCCTCGCTATATAGCTGCTGGTATGCTTAGAAGAATACCCCTGATCGAAGTAGCCGTGCATCTCTTTAGCGGAAGCTAGCCCACCAAATGAGACTTCTCGCTTGGATTCCCGTCATATCTGCCTGTGTAGCTTGATTGCCGTGAAGACTGTCGCGAGAACATAGGAGTGTGTTGGGCCTTAGCGGACTGTTTTTCGCGTCTGCCGACCGGGCGGGTGGTCCAAGCATCCTACAGCTTAGCTTAGGTTAATGTGATGATATCGATCGGACTGCAATGCTTAGTCTTGGGTCGCGGGCGAGTTCGCGCTAGTTTCCGCAAACTGAAGCGAAATAGCGGTATGAGGCTTGGTTGTCGATGTCGCGTTAGCGTCCTGGATAGGACTATTTCGCTTGAGCAGTCGACCCTCTCTTCAATCAAGCAGCTCAGGGGACCAACCCCTCTTCAACTCCTTCAGGTGCAAGCTGATCCGAAGTAGGGGCTGCATTGTTATCCTCAGTACCCTCCGCCGGGATTTTGAGTATCGTAGAAAGAAACCATGGCCAGTATACTGTCTCCGTCCACCAGGCAAGGTATTGAATAACCCGGATTACCTGGTACGCTCCATCGGGTTCAGCTGTAGAGCCTACGGTCTTCTTGGTCCACACGATCTGCACGAATCAGCCATCAGAACCGGGGCGGAGTATGCGGGGGGCAATTAGGTAGGCAGGCTTACTGTGCTTTTTCCCTCACGCGTGGAGGCCACGAAATGCCAGTCCTCTGCTTGAACAATAAGACCCGGCAAGAAGGGCAGACCTTGCAGGGTGGCCCTATTAATTTGCGCAAGACGATCGAGATATAACCACTGCGCAGCATGCCATGTCCCAATTTGCAGGTGTGCATCATCTAGGCTAGCATCTCGCTGCTTAGACTCAATACTCAACGAGATGGGCTTGTTGCGAAGGTGGAAGTGGGGCGTGTGGTTGATAGTGGTGCCGCCCAACTTGTTCCGCATGAGGTCGATGGCCTCCATAATGTCGGACCGACATGTTTCTTGAGATGCGGGGTCGACGAAGACGCAAAAGTCGACCATACGAGACGGCGTGCCTTTCATAAGTCCCTGGTGTATTGCAGCCGTTGTTCTGTTTGATGGCGTTAGTGTTAGTCGCGAGTCAAGGAAGACAGCACAATAGGTACTCACGAAGGCGTGAAATTGATAAGACCATCGTGGACAGGGGCGAGGGGCCGCCGCAAGGATAGAGCGAGTATTCTGAAGTGCACTTCGCGATCCCAGCCTGCTTCGTCGAAATTTTCCTGTATGCCATACTGCGAAGCCAAGATAATGGGATTGACCTCGTTAAAAGAAGGCACAGGTCCGTATCGTTTGACCCGTTGGTCTGTCGGTTCGTAAAAGCTGCTTGCGTCGAATTCGACCCTAGGATATGACACGCGAATTACCTCCTACGCCGCAGTGTCCGGTCAGTACAATCTAAATAGAAGCAGCATCAAAGGAGGGCAGGAGATAGAGACTACCCACCTCATCGCTCGTAGGGATGATCTCTCTGCCTCTTGCGAACCTGGAGATGACGTCGTGGACATCTCGCAAGTCCCGAAGGCCTGGCCTGGCATCGATGTTCTGAATTGTCTGGATGGAAGCCAGTGGGAAGAATTTGATTGGGTTCTGGCTGATCTCAGCCGCGCCGTACTGTTTTGTCGGGGATTTCGAGCGACTGGGTCGGGATGACGAGGCTACTGACTTGTTGCCATCGCAGGAGACGGAGTCGTCTGGTCGCACGGGACCACGAGGGGTTTCGTCGGGGTTGGACTCTGTTGGCACTAGACGCGGGCGCTTCGTTGGGGTGAAGGGATTGTCTTGGTCTGCCATTATCGTCCCGAATCCTTGCCGGCCGACTGCGACACTCGAATCGGCTGCTTTTGGGTATAAGGAGATGTCGTTGTGGTCGGAGTTTGGAGGTGTGAGGGCTTGACTATTGCGCCTCTTGCGCTTATTGGAAGGTCGCGGTGGATGGGCGTCGCAGGGTGTTTCGGAGGCTTCGGGGATGCTCAGAAGCCACTGGCGAACGGCTTTGGAGTCGCACATAAGTGCAATACGGGTGATGAGTACATGGGCGTGGGCAAATGCGATGATCGTCGTCGAGGTCAAATGCGTTTCTCAAGGCCGAGCTTGGTGTTGACGGTTAACCCATGTTCACGGATGAATGGTTGTTGGGGTAATGCGACACGGAGGATATTTTATCCGCGCGCCTTCAGCAGCTAGTTACATTTTTGGCTTTAGTCACGTGGCGAAGTGAGCTGCTGCAGACCGGGAGTGGAGACCACTAATAACGTACCTATACTATACCTCCACAAGGATTAAATACGTTAGCGTCGTCCTATACTAATTATCTTAGGTATAATATATAGAAGTCCCCCTGTAATTACCAAATATCTAATATTTATAAATAATATTATATAATAAAATTATCTAAGCTTTAGTTACTATAACTATATCCCTTCTACTTAATATTCTATAGGAGGAATATACTTTAAAAAAGATTAGCTATTTAGAATTTATATAGTTATATTATAGGCTAAAGTAAAACGCTAACGTTTTTAATCCTTATGGAGGTATAACTACGTGGCACAACGACCTATATTAATTCACAACGTGAAAGCACTACTAGCGAGCGACCTAATAGATTCCATAATACTAACCCAACGTCATTCCGCCCCTAGTCTAACCCCTAATTCCACTAACCACAAGACAACCATGCGTATTCGCAGCACAATAAAATACCCTCTAAGTACTGAGAATGTTAGACTTCGCACTAGCTCCTATCGGGACGGACCGAGGCCTATCTTTTTAAAAGCCTAATCTCCCTATTATAGATATAGCGAGGGACCTTAGCATAGTCGTGCAATATACAAGTAACATTGAATACCCTAAAGTAGTAGACGGCTAGGTTTTAATAGTGATTTAGTAAGTTAGGTGCTAAAAGGAAAGCTTTTTATATGTTATTAGAGGCTTTAACTAATATAACAATAATATATACTTCTTTTTTGAGCCTATAGGTTCTTATTATAAGGTTAAAAAAGAACTATTGCGCTCTACTTACTATTTATACCTATAGTAAGGTGTAAAGAAACGTCCTATAGGGCTATATTATTATAACCCGTTAGAAGCATATAGACTAGGGTAGCCCCGCAGGCACTACTAGCGCCTAGAAGACCTTTATATATAAGATAATATAGGAATAGCGAGCCTTACCTAGTATAGAAGAACTATAATATAAAATATATAATAATAAGATAAGAAGTAATTAGTAGAGTCTGGAAAGGAATAATTAATAAGTAATTAGTTAGTAATACTTACTAATTATAATTACTACTATAAGAGGGTAAATACTTAGAATAAGAAAAGAAGGATATCTAGGATTTATATATAAAATAAACTTAAGCCTAGCTTAAAGATAGACTTCTGTAGCTCTTTAGTAATTAACTTTATAATTATTCCCAGGATACTATTAGCATATTCTATACTATATATCCGCTTATAAGGATTATAACTATTTACTATAGCCCTTAACCCTAGATCTAACCTAGTAAGATAGACTAGCTAGATACTATTATTATTATATACTATCTCTTAGCTTCTATTAGTAGAAACCCTACTATTATATAGCTAGTTATAATATTTTAATTACTCCTATTTAATAAGTTAAGTTTTAGTACCTATTAATAATATTATAATAATATATCCTTCTATACTTTAATTACTAACCCTATACCTAGTTTATTCTCTAGCTTAGGATAATAACTTACTAGGAATATAGCTTAACAACTTAAAGACACTAGAATAAGAGATAATAACTCTAATAATAAAAAGGTTATATTATAATGCCTTTAGCATCGCCCGTTCCTAGCGCGGCACGTGACTAATATTAGCTCTAGAGCGACCTTTTTCAAGGGGTCGTTCCTCCGCCTATAGTTATAAGTAACTATGTTATAGCTACTCTCGTTATAATAGAATAAGCTCTTTAGTAATTATAAATATAGCCCTATAGGACGTTTCTTAATATTTATAAGCCTAGCTCTAACTAGACCTCTAATTATTATTTTAAAACGAGCTTTTACTACTAAAAGTACTTATTAAAACTTCCTCTCTCTTATTCCTTCTTTCCTCTTTATTATATATAATCCTCTATTATTATAAACCCTCTATTTCTATATAGCCTTAATTATAATATCTTCTACTATTACTACTATAGTATTATAGTACCTAATTATATATAAGGACTTTACTACTTAGTATATTATAATCTAAGCTAAAGCCTAAGCTACTAGAGTCTAGAAGTATATTAACCTAGATAGCCCTAAGGGACCCTTATACCTAGGTAAGACCTCGTTAAAAACCCTAACTCTTAATATATATATTACTAAGTAAAACTAGGATCTTAATACCTAGTGCCTATAGGAGAAGAGTACTTATAATTAATATATCGCTTTATTTAACTAAGAGGCTCTAGAAGAGGCTCTTATTAATACTATTTCTAGAACTACTCCTAAGTCTATTACTAGGATTTATATAACGAATAAATTATAACCCCTTTAGCCTCTAGCTACTCTAGTTATAATTAATAAGAATACTATAGGTATATAGGAATAATACCTAGAGTATTTTTATTCGCTCGCTATATAAGAAGCTAAGCGAACCTACGAGGACTAGGAGTTTAAACGTATTAACTATCTAGTTATAGAGACTATTACTTATAATATTATTACGCTTATTAATACCAAACGCGCTCAGCGCAGTTATCCCGCTCAAGGGCGTCCAACGCGTTTAACGCGTTAAACGTACCTAAACGCGGTAACCCTTATAAAAGGGCTTATCGCTTTTAAGGAAAAAACCTTTGAAATTCATAGTATTTTTTACCTATAATTTTCACCTACTTCGTGGACTATATTAAATAGTAGCACGACCTTAATAGTTAGCTATATCCCCTTATAACTAAGGATATCCCTTATAATTAAGGAAGGTACTTAACTATATAAATAGCTAACCCTATTAAGTTTATATAAAGTAGTATCGTAGTAGTTAATACCTATAGGTATTATATAGCGTTAAAAGCCTCTAAACTCCCTAATTCCCTTAAGTAGGAAATATTAATAAGAGATATTAACCTTTTATTATTTCCCTTAACTAGGAGATATCCCTAAGAGATATTAAACCTTAAAGATTTCCTTAACTAAGGAATATCTTATTAAGATAATAAACCTCTAATAATAATACCCTACGAGCTGCTTTCTAATTATAAGGTTAAAGAAGGTCTTAAGTCCGACTTTCTAGAACCTATTAACTATTTAACTATTATAAACTTTATAGTAGCGATTAAGTAATACCTAGATAAGTTCTATATATTACTTACCCTAACTAAGTATACCCTTCTTAGGTTAGTAATAAAGGTAAATATTATAGCTATCGCTCGCGAGAACTTCGAATAACGCTTAGCGAACTGCTATAGATATATTTAAAAGTTAATACTATATAGGGAAGTATATAAGACTACTCGATATATTTAAGGTAAGGTCCTATAAGTATAGATTATTAATATATAACTATTTACTAATATTATTAAGTAGTAATATCGCCTTAATCTCCCTTATTATAATTAATATATTAAAATAAAGACTAAATAGGGCTAGACTCTAGACCTAACGCTCCCCTTTAAAGAGGATAAAGAGAGGGGAGGCTATAAGACCCTAAGAGCTAAAGCTATAGATAAGCTAGATATCCTAAAACCTATATCTAAACTTAATATAATAATAATCCCTAAAGCTTTCTTAGCACTCCTATTAACTATAGAGGAATATTATAAGTTTAGACGAAGTTTCATAAATAATCTATAATTCCTACCTCTTAAACCTATATTAAAGGATATAATTACTATATTAAAACTAGAGCTAAGCCTAAATACCTTCTATATATTATTTAAAGAAAGTAAAGATATATTAAATACTTTATTCCTAACCTAAGGAAAAGGAATAGGTAGCCCTCCTACGCCTAAGCTAAATAACTTATAGAGTTACCCTAGTACTTATAGCTAGGGTAAGTAATATAGTAAGATAGGCGCCTAGGAACTAGAAGCTAGTCTATTAAACCTTAATAAAGGTAAAAGATATAATTAGGATCTTAAATATATAGAGGACGCTCCTCTACTACTACTACTACTTATACTACCTAGAGATCCTAGTAATAGAGGTAATAATAGTAACCCTAAGGGTTAAAATAATAAAGGAGGTAGCCCTAGCTATAGTAATAGTAATAGCTAAGGCGATTAACGCCCTTAACTACTAGCTAGGCTAAGAGATACTATTAAACTATTATCTAACCCTAATAGGTTCTTAGTTAGCTATAACTTTCTTATATTCCTTCTCTCCATAGATAAAGAAGGGGTAATATAGGTAATAGCTAGAACGTTAGCTATAGAACCTGGGCGTAGTACTCCTCGATTTATTTCAGAGGGGTAATATAGGGTTAAGGTAAGGTATAAAAGTTAGTTTATAGTATACCTTAGTAGTCTCTAGACTTTATAGATTTCTTTTCTAACTCTATTCTTTAACCCGATTTTATATATCTATACTAGCTAATTTAGAAATAATTCTTTTATTTCTTATCCCTAAGATTTCTATAGTAGGTCTTATATCTTCTTTAAGCTTAGTAGTACTAAGTTATCTACTATACTAAAAGAAAGTCTAATCTAGCTTAGTAGACCTAATAATAAAAAATCAAATTTAGCTTAGTACGCTTAAAACTAACCCTAAGTCTTAATCTAGCTTAGTAGACCTAATAATAAAAAATCGAATTTAGCTTAGAATACTTAAAACTAACCCTAAGTCTTAATCTAGCTTAGCAGACCTAATAATAAAAAATCTAATTTAGCTTAGTACGCTTAAAACTAACCCTAAGTCTTAATCTAGCTTAGTAGACCTAATAATAAAAAATTAAATTTAGCTTAGTGCGCCTAAAACTAACCCTAAGTCTTAATCTAGCTTAGTAGACCTAATAATAAAAAATCGAATTTAGCTTAGTACGCTTAAAACTAACCCTAAGTCTTAATCTAGTATAATAGATAACTTAGTAATAGAAAATCTAAGCCTACTTACTAGCTTTATAATATAAACTTTAGTTCTATTTATTATAGCTGCTAATTCGGCCTCTAGCCACTGCATAGTGATTTTACCTGCTTAAGTGTAATAGACCTTCTAACTCCGCGCCTCTAGATAATATATAGCCTTTAGTCACGTGATTATAACTCTCCTAACTATAGCTATACTTATACGTACCTATAGCCTCACGATCTTTAACTTTATATTAATAATAACGTGGTTTTTAATTATTCAATAGACTACGAAACTATCGACTTTTCCTCTCGCGCACTACCC
>JAVHLU010002015.1:0-22428 GCA_036785755.1 Colletotrichum ledebouriae
TCTAACTCTAAAATCCCCTTAGTTACTTAATATATATCTATAATTACTATAGAGTTCTATAACTTAACTATTAATAGTAATATAGCTCTATAAGATACCCTATTAAGCTAAGAAGACTTTGAGAAAGTACCTTTTTTCCCTTTATACCCTCCTACTCCTTTACTTATAGATAATAATATAATAGACTTTAGAAATAATAATAATATTACGCTATTTCTTATAGTAGATATTCCTTAACCTATTTATAGATTATTAGTATTATCTAGGTCTATTTTATTTAAAATACTAGATAATAAGCTTAAATACCTTAGATATTAGCTTTAGCTATAGGTCTTATAGACGTAAAGTCGCGGTATAATTATTAAGCTACGCCTAAGAACTATACTTATAGATATATTATTATATCCTAAGAGGCTTAGTCTTTTAAATAAATATAACTATAGCTATACGGACTATATCTAGCAAAGGGTTAACTAATAAGATTAGATTAAGTAGAATACGCCTAAGGGAGTGTATTATTATAACCTCTCGCGCCTAGTATAATAAGGCGGGTAGTTTTAGCTATACTAAGGATTAGAGTAGGATAAGGAGTATAATAAAAAGGAAGAGGTAGTAAGGCTATTATTAAGATATAACCTATAGTAGAAGATAGTTAAACCTAAGGGACCTTCTTAATAATAAGGTTACCCGCCTAGAAGATATTATTAATAGATTAGATCTATAAATAGAGTTTACTTACTATTTCTATAAAGTAGTTTTATTTATTTTTAAGACTCTCTTTTATAATATTATAAAAAGTCTTAAGGGGATAATTAAAATAAGATAGGATAGACTTAGTTATATAACTTTTAGAATACTCCCTTAGTATATAAACCTATTATAAGAAGACTATAGAGTAGAGTATAGAGGAGAGGAGCGTAGTAGGGGAGGATAGTATTATTATTATTACTATAAGTACCTTAATAACCCTATACCTCGTTTTTTAGTAATTTCTTAGCGAATTAGCGCCTAATAGAGACGATCTCTTTTAATTAGATCTATGAATTATTCTATATATCTTTTAAGCCTACTCTTGATATTCTTACCTATTTATAGGTAGAGCTATGTTATTTGTTATCCTTCTAGTTCCTATTGGTTCTAGCCCTTTCTAGTACCTATAAATACTAATTTATAGACTAGTCTAATAGTTCCTACTAATCTAGAAGAGTTAAATAGAGAGGAAGGATTATTAAAAGAACTAAATATCTAGAACGTAGAAAGAAGGAATAACTATAAGAAGTAGAAGAGGGATTATAACCTATAGTAACTAGCTAACTTTATAAAGCATCTTAACTACCCTAGGTCTATAAAACTATTTATATCGCCCTACTTAGCCCCTACTACCCCGAGAGATATTATATTTAGCCCTACTAATACCTCGGTAGGATTTAATACTATAAGACCTAAAGGGAACCCTATACTAAATAAAGACGAGCCTATTCTAGCAGTCCTATAGTATATATAATAGAACTAAGAATCTATAAATTACTTAATAACCTAGTATAGTAGAGGGTTATCTATTATAACTTTAGCCTAGGTAGTATATTTATTAGACCTTTATAATATATAAGGGAAGCTAATAAGAGAAGAGGAGTTAGATAATTTAGATATTCCTTTTTATATTTGCAATTAAGGGCTACCCTTATAATATCTATACCCTAATCCATAAGCTAGCCTAGTAACCTAGGAAAGAAATTAATAAGGCTTTTATAGAGCTTAAAAGAGAAGAGGCGAAGAATCTTTAGGATACTACTAGGGCCTTCTTTCTACTAAACTATAGTAATTATTACTAGGCTGCGATTTTTATAAATTAGTTAACTAGCTACTACTTCTATTATAACTTTATATAGGATAGGAATAGTAATTAGTACTTTATCAAGGCTATATAGGACCTTAATACATAGTATTATAAGATAGGAGCCCCTCTATAACTCTAAAAGCTCCTATTAATTAATACCTATATAGTTAATTTAGTCTAGTAGAGGGATAGATTTATATATAGTCTCTAATATATTAAATAAGCTAGAGCTCTAATTTAAGAAGGATTACTATCTCTACGTTTTAGTAATATAACCTTAAGTAATAGCGTATTATTCTCTAACTTTAAAATCCCCTTAGTTACTTAATATATATCTATAATTACTATAGAGTTCTATAACTTAACTATTAATAGTAGTATAGCTCTATAAGATACCCTATTAAGCTAAGAAGACTTTAAAAAAATACCTTTCTTCTCTTTATACCCTCCTATTCCTTTACTTATAGATAATAATATAGTAGACTTTAGAAATAATAATAATATTATACTATCTCCTATAGTAGATATTCCTCGACCTATTTATAAATTATTAGTATTATCTAGGTCTATTTTATCTAAAATACTAAATAATAAGCTTAAATACCTTAGATATTAGCTTTAGTTATAAGTCTTATAGATACTAAGTTATAATATAACTATTAAGCTACGCCTAAGAACTATACTTATAGATATATTATTATATCCTAAGAGGCCTAGTCCTTTAAATAAGTATAACTATAGCTATATAGACTACGTCTAGTAGAGGGTTAACTAGTAGGATTAGATTAAGCGGAATACGCCTAAGGGAGCATACTATTATAACTTCTCACGCCTAGTATAATAGGGCGGGTAGTTTTAGCTATATTAAGAATTAGAGTAGGATAAGGAGTATAATAAAGAGGAAGAGGTAGTAAAGCTATTATTAAGATATAACTTATAATAGCAGATAGTTAAACCTAAGGGACCTTCTTAATAATAAGATTACTTATTTAGAAGATATTATTAATAGATTAGATCTATAAATAGAGTTTATTTATTATTTCTATAAAGTAGTTTTATTTATTTTTTAAGACTCTCTTTTATAATATTATAAAGAGTCTTAAGGGGATAATTAGAATAAGATAGGATAGACTTAGCTATATAACCTTTAGAAAACTCCCTTAGTATATAGACTTATTATAAGGAGATTATAGAGTAGAGCGTAGAGGAGAGGAGCGTAGTAGAGGGGAGGATAGTATTATTATTATTATTATTACTATAAGTACCTTAATAACCCTATACCTCGTTTTTTAGTAATTTCTTAGCGAATTAGCGCCCGATAGAGACGATCTCTTTTAATTAGATCTACGAATTATTCTATATATCTTTTAAGCCTACTCTTAATATTCTTACCTATTTATAGGTAGAGCTATGTTATTTGTTGTCTTTCTGGTTCCTATTGGTTCTAGCCCTTTCTAGTATATTATAATAGCTTTAAGATCGTTATATATTATAAGTATATATATGCGCGCGCGCGCAATAAGATTATTATTAGAACTAAAGTTAGGTATATATATAGTTATTATATTATATATAGGGAAGAGTTAAAAAGGTAGGAGGGTAGCTAGGTTATTTTACTTAGAATTAATATAATAGTAGCTACCCTACCTAAGCTGATAAGAGATAATAGATTCTACTACTATTAGTAAGAGTTAGTAAATAAAAGGTATTATAATAATAATAGTAATAGTTATAAGGTAGAAAACTACGACTATTTATACTTTACCTATACCTAATATAAATAACTTTATTTTAATATCTCTTTTATAAATAGGCTAATTAATAGGTTATTTATTAATATATCGCTTTATATTTAGGTATTTTAAGGGATATTACGTAGTTAGGCGCTTTTCTAGCTATAGCTATATCTAGGGGGGTATATTATAAGACCTTTAGTATTACCTATTCCTATTATAATATATAACTAATATTAGCTCTAGAGCGACCTTTTTCCGGGGGTCGTTCCTCTAACTATAGTTATAAGCGACCACGTTATAGCTACTCTCGTTATAATAGATCAAGCTCTTTAGTAACTATAAATGTGGCCCTATAGGATGTTTCTCAATAGCACGTTTGTATTCACGGCAGCCTAATCTTCTTAATGCAGCGGCTACGCATGTTCTACTTATGAATGCAGATAACTGGAGCCAAGGGTCGGACTTATCTAGGCTCCTGGATTCTGCAATTGCCCAATTGTAATGCCCAATTGTTGAACTTTTCGAATCAAAAATTCAGGCCTCACGTGGCAGCGCCCGGCTCAACTTAATTAGGACCAGGATGTTAGGAGTCACATGGCAGCGCAACGTCAGACATTGGGCATCGAAGCACGCACAGCACCACCAACTGCAGCCCTGACAGCTTTATGCTATGAGTCAAACCAATTCGTCGGGCTCGTCGAGGATGGGAAACGTGCCGTAGTTGGAATGAGTGAGAGTCCTGCGTGTAGCAGTGAAATGTAACAGCATCTTATGTACAGTATGATTCATCCGCTTTCGGCTTCACCAAGTAGTGGTTTGAACGTTCGCGTTTCCTCCTTGCCGACGCGTGCGCGTATTGTGAAAGTAATCTAGCTCAGCATCGCTAAATTTCATTAACTGTTCTAGTGTGAATAACCTGCTGGTGAACTCCGGAGGAGTTCGGTCCCGGAATGCGTGCCGAAGTTACCCGCTTTAGACGAGTTGCTAGCTCGCGTCTTCTTCACGGAAGTCTAACAACGCAGAGTCTCAAAAAAGCCAGGAAACCCGATTTCAAGGTGGATGCCTCTCGGCCTTGCAATCTGGCCTCTCTCAAAACTGGCATCATATCACACGCCTTCTGTTGTCGTGCCCTGCAGGTAACCAACGCGCAACTTCGCCTCATCATCACCAAGCATGACTCACTATCCACCTTCTCAACGATTTCCAATCAAGGGCCATCGCGACCCCCCTTAACTGACCCCAAATGACCCTGAATCGGCCGCTAGCACGCGCACCCCGTGGCTCTGAGGCGAGCCTTGGGCCACTAATTTGCCAGGATGCACTGGGCGCCTACGACCGCGGCCTACGCCATGCCCGATCGATCAACTCATGGGCGCAACTTCATCGGTGTCGTCAGCATAACACTAGGCAACATATCTACGATATATACCTGCCTCCTTCTCTGATTTTCCAGCAGGTTAAAGACGCCTGTTTCAAATTACGGCATCAAGCCACACGCCGTTGTGCCCCAGTCACGCACCCCGGCGAAGACTCAGCCCTCTCTCCGAACTTCCACATACTTTCTCGGAATAGTTCTACTCAGGAAGCCACGACAAATCAATATAAGAAGACATGGCCTCCAACTCGCCGACATGGGTCCCGCACTACACAACGGCAGCGATGCGCTAGATGTCCTCTCTCAAGGCCCCTCGCAGGTCACTGCACATCAGCGCCGTCCCCGTGAGCACTTCAAGGGGACCTTTCTTCGCGCCGATGGTCCTCTCCTCCTAGACCGGGAGTATGCCGACCAAAGACTTCGTCCTCTTGATCTCGTCTTACTCAGAAACCGTCAGACACGGGCCCGACGACACCGACAGTTTCGAAGGCGCGTCCACCACGATCACTTCGCAGGGCAATAGTACTCTGACAAGACAGCAGAGGGCCGCTCTCTAGCGGTCCTTAACGGCGTCAGATTTCCTAGCGAGACCCCACAGCTTCGCCGGACGCCGTCACCGGAACGGCAAGGAGCCTTCCGGGCTCCCGGCACGACCAAGGGTCGGATGGAACGGGAGGAACGAGAGCTCGGAGAGCTATATCGACTCGGCCTTCTCTATAACGATGAACATGTTCGTGGAGACGGTTTTGCGCTCAGTTCAATTTTACACAATGAACCTGAATTCAAGTTACGTCCTGCCAAGCGGGCGCGTCTGAGCAACGCTCAGCGACGTGCTTATAAAGATGAATTGCAGTTAGCGCTAGATCTATCTCTCGCCGAGCTTAGCCGCGATGAGTCTTTTGCACCCTATCTTCTGTCCCCCAACCTAGACGAGCCTCCTTCCGACAACGAGTCCACTTCTGAGCTTTCACATTTTGCATCGGGGCTCATTAGCCCCCCGGAGTCTTTGTGCGGCGACACCCCCGATTTGACCACCGATTTCGATTCTGATTCACAACAATCTTCCTTAAGTTCATATTCCGATGAAATGCTTTCGGAAACCATACAGCCTAGAGGCACAAAAGAGCACATGAGCAGGAGCATGGATCGCGTGGATGGAACTAGGTGACGGCTTGTAGCAGGTCCACATAGGAGATCCCCGCGTGCCATTCGGATCTCGACACTTTTATTTTGGTCGAGAGACCATCGGACTGGTCCTCGTCAGCCCAGTGCCAGTGTATGTTGAAAATCGCGGCTCTCATTTTCTCCGTTTCCATATAGCGAATGTCTTTCGAGCGGTCGTGTGCTCGTGTTCTAATAGCACTGAGCTCACCGTTCTCCGTGTATCTACATATGTAAACTTGACCTTTTCCATAGAACTATACATCTTAAGAACCAAAATACTGAAAATAATGACATCTGAGCAAGCTTATCCATTGCCGAAAGAAAATAAGTTGCCTCACTTAGAAAGAAATAATGCGACATATTTTTCCTCGTCGAGAAGACACAACGTGCTGGTAATCGATATCAACGCAGCGTCCAGCGGTTTCCTAACCATTAGATACTCAAGTTGATTTCGCCTTTATTCACTGCCTATGAAAAATTTAAGACGTTATGCTCTAAAATCATGACACGAAAATCAAAACATTGTGATTTCTTTTCCTAGTTTTCCGGCCGCCGGCGCACGGCAATCCCCGTCGTTCAGCCACGACAATGGCTGTGTAGGCTATTGCACATTTTGTTATTGGCACCATTGAGCACCATCGTCTCAAAAGACGCATGCCAGAAGGACAGTTGAAACAACGAGAGCCATGAGCACGGTGAGTCGGGAGTGCTGCCTACGAGCAGCGTTCTGCTCGCCCTCATTCTCTTCGCCCTCACTCTCGCTGGCCATCTTCGTCGTCTTGACTCTCATGCAAAGCAACTCCGTTCCATAGGCCCCACCGACTCCATTTGAATGACTGACCATGACTATCTGCAAGGAATTCTCGTAGGCATCGTATATGCTCCTTGCCTTAGACTCGGGGACGACTCCGCTGTGAAAACCCAGGAACCCTTTTCCACTTCCGATGCCGTACGTCCGATTGAGCTCAGCTCGCGTGTCCGCGTTGGGAGCGTTTTCGGAATTGGTGTTGATGTTATTAGTTATTATGCCCGATCCAATGGATGTGTTGAAAACCGCGTCGTCTAAAGATGCTGTTGATGCGTAACCCAATGTTCCGCTACACTCTGGTAAAGAACTCCATGGTGCTCCGACACCCGCACATTCGCTTCGAGACTCTGCCACGTAGTTATCTGCCCTTGACAAGATCGCATCAATGCAGTCGGCTCCCAACACAGGCTCACAATCTGTGCTCGTGGTTTCTTCGTCTGTGTATCGGTTCGACACGTTTGCGGGGTAGATAATGGTGTCAGGGACGGAGACGCAAAATGGCGCCGAAGAACCTCCAAGCGCTTGCGATAAATTTCCTTCGCCCGGCCACTGAAAGTCGTGGGTCATGCTGATATATGTAGGTTCCTCGATAAAGGTGCGATTTCTTGTGTCTATGTCGGTGATGTTGATGTCGGATGGCAAGGAAAACTCAGTGACATTTACTCCTGCTAACATTAGCTCGACTCTGCCGACCGCTAGCAGTTGTCTCCTGTGGTTCGGCGGTATCGCCGCTAGGTGAAGACTGTCGGCTGTTGGAGAATGGACGAAACTTGACAGACCGGGTTGCGTTTGGATTGGCGATGGCTTTTTGGTAGATTTCATTGGACTGGTTGTGCCGAAAACGCGGATCGGAACCGAAGGGGCCTATCGTCATCGACCTCCAGTTCAAGAACAGTTCCGTGGCTGAGGCTGTTTGCCCAGCGAGCATAATCGCAGCTTGCAACTTCATCTCGATTCGGCTTTCGGTCGCAACACTTGCTAAAGAAACATGGGGACACATGGATTCAGCGAACCAAAGTATCCAACGTGTGGTATTTATGTCGTTATAACCAAGGTCTCCAGTTTGTTGAGGGTGTTCTTTTTGGTCTGCGGATCGCCGCTTTTCTGCGCCCGACGGGCGTGGACATTGTCAGACTACGTCTGCCAATTCGCGCTTGTCTCACTGATGATGCAGCACCTCGACTGAAGCGCATGACATTCGGCGGAACGGCGAACAAATCTGGTAACCACATGTACTCCATAAAACATGTGCCCTGCTTGGTGGAGGTATTTCAACTACGGCTCAAGTTCCAAGAACGAGCCGTTCTCTCGAATGTGAGCGCAGTCGTTTCGCCCTGTGCTTCGACGTCCAGGCACAGCTCCTAACAACCGAACTCCACTGTTCCTCTATTCCCCTCTCAGAGGAACAAAGTGGAATTCTTATGATTGATGTCAGTAAGGAACAAGAAATTGGGCTTCGAATAGCGGGACAAGATGCCATCAGGCTAGGTTTTGTGGTCGATCTGGCCACAATTGGACGTGGGGAAGGGGACGTTCAGGCGGCATAGTGGTTCACTTGAGCTTAGCACCTCTAATCAGTTAGTCAATGTCTCTTCTTCCGTAACACAGTCAAGATGAACTCCATTGGCTTCGCGTGTTTTGCGCGGGCAGCGCTGGGTTGTGGAACATCAAGATATTCGGACTATTGCCAGCTGGATCCATTGATTTCGGGGACAGCGGGTGCGGTGGTCACTGTTCGATGACTGCCCACGAAATCAAAATATCTGTCTGGAAAAACAGGCTGAACTTTCCATTTGATTGCGGCCTCTGGTGGCAAACAAGACTTGTGTAAAATCCAGAGACTGAGGCATGGGCTCACAGAGTATGAATCGCTTCGGTTAATGAGTGCTCGATGGCTTCCCCCACATCACGCTAAGCCCAGAAAATGCACATGGTGGCAAGGACCAGGGTGCGATTGACGAGGGGCCGTGTTCCGATGACGACGTCACAGACTTTTGTACCTGCTTGGCCCCGTCAACTTCAACCCGGTCAACTACACAAACACGGTCCCGAGGTCTGCTTCGGGCAGGAAAACGGCATCAACTACTTGGCTCTCTATCTTCATCCAGTCATCATGATCTATTATCAAGAACCGGCAGCGAATGCCCAAGCGATCAAAGTTGGCGACCGAGCGTCCTGGCTGGAGGCGCTGAAGACCGAACGGCCCGTTCTCATCCATCTCAACGCTGATACAACATGGCTCATACAACTCCCATATCCGTCATCTATAACGCCTCCTCTAAACAGAAAACGCTTCAATATCCTTCTCGATCCATGGCTCCAGGGGCCGCAGTCCGACGTCGCCTCATGGTTTTCTATCCAATGGCACGCAATCGAGCCAAGCGTCAAGACGATGGCGGAGCTGAACTCTCTTCTTGCAGGGCTAGAAGGCGGATCCGGAGTCATGGAAGAAACGGAAAAATCATACATTGACGTCGTCGCCATCTCCCATGAGTTTACCGATCACTGCCACCGAGCCACTCTTGAGGAGCTGCCAGAATCAACACCTGTGTTTGCGACTGACAAGGCGGCTGACTTGATCCGATCTTGGGGTCATTTCAAGAATGTGACGACGACCCCAGGATACTCATCTTCGACAAGAGACTGGAAGAAGGCTCTGAGCATCGCGGGATTGCCGTCGTGGACCGGCATTGGACGCGTTGTTACCGCCGGGAACGCGTTGTATTATCACTCGGCTGTCATGATTGTGTTTGACCTCGGAAAGCCGGAAACGATCTTGTACTCGCCACACGGGATTCAAGCGACGGATCTGACTCCTATCAAGGAATCGGGACTCTCCACTCTCGCTTTGCTTCACGGCCTCCATGATGTTCGCATCTGGATGACAAAACAACTGAACCTGGGGGCTTTGAACGGTATCAAGGCAGCAGTGGAGACTGGCGCGCGTTATTGGATTGCGACGCATGACGAAGTGAAGAAAGGTGGTGGATTCATTGCACCACTGCTCAGGCGGACGACGTATACGCTACGACAAGCTGTGGAAGCCGAAGAAGCAAAGTTTGAGGGAAAGGTGCCTGAGTACACATTCGCGGAGTTGGGATCTGGAGACGGCATGGTATTGCAATAATAAGGTCAAGGATCTTGCGGAGGGTCGTGGGACGCAGGGGATGGTGTCCAGAAATCGGATTGACGGGAATAATTTCCTTACGCAAATGCTGTCTCGAAATTGCGGCCACGGGGTTTACAGGTCAGTGCTATCTTCGGAGAGTTCCTAAGAAAGATTTATCTGCAAAAACACTTCCCTCTATCGCGTCACCCTTTCCTTGGGATAAAATGGAAAAGCCGCTAGCTTCGAAAGGTTCCATTCAAAGATTAAAGCGTCCGGCAGCTAGTGTCAGCGGATCGACCTCGCCCTCTTGACTCAGGAGTACGTGGAAGTATGTAGAAGTAATGGTCTTCGTCTTTGAGGAGCGAAAGGCGCGTTGCGACCTGGAGAACCATGCCGAGGATGAGATGATGTGCTATTTAACGCCACTTTGATGCCCGACATAAGACTTGCAAATAGGAGTGACGCCAAGTAGGGGTTGAGAAGGACTTCAAATCATTTTCATGGTGAATAGAGTCTATCAAATTGTTGACGCAACGGCCTGCTTGCGCCCTGAACTTCCGTCGGTTCTGGCAGACTGTATTAGTTTTCACGCACTGGCATGCCGATACGGGGCAACGAAGATTCCCAGGGTAAATTTTGACATGAGTCATGGAACCTTTCCGCGCCCAAACCCTGCGTTTCAACAAACTTGCCAAGCTTCAATGCACTTGACCAGGAAGCGAGATCAGAAAAGGATGACTCTTGGCTACCAATCCGATCCCGTGGAAGGAGGCTGAAGTCACGGCCAAGTTCCCAATCTCGTATGTGATTCCAGTCATTTTTGTCCGTGGATACTGGCCAGAAAACGGGTTCCCCCCACAAGTGGTCCAGAGTGCGGAGATCATTATAGAAAAGAAATTATGATTGGATCGCGGAAACGGAAGGGCTTTTCCCTCGGCGGTTCAGCCCTAGCTCGCAAGATGCGCGACATGCATGATCAGAACCAACAACATGCACGCACTAGCTCTTACAAAGGAGGGTTTTCCCGGTCATGTTTTATCGCGAACGCCTCCAGATTTGAGGTTACTTTGATCCGACGCTGGCGAGTCACCACTGGGCGACGGACTCCCTTGGCTAGGAGCTGTCACTCGCACCCATTGGCGATAGCCAGAGCGTATGTCTTTCACAAGGCTTCAACTGTGAATCCTTATAATTGGCGCATCACGCGGCACATTTTCGATTTCAGCAAAGGGACTAGTATTTGAGCAACATTAGTATTTCATACAGCCTAGCAGTGTTTCCTAAAGTACTTTCTTTGCTGCGAATTCGCCGATACCCACCCCGTCGCTAAGGTTATGAGCGTCCATATCTCTCCCCTATCCAGCCGGTCTGGATGACAACAAACTGCAAATCCAGATAGTGGACTTCGAACTCGATTGAACCTCCCTCCGCTAGTTCAATCTGATTCACATCCGCAATCTTGAGGGGGTTGTCGCCGACTAACTTATCCATGGATGCTATACCAGCGAGCGTTCAAGTCTTCGTGGCTGTGCGGCTATCTCAAAGTGGGGGGAATGGACATCGAATATCATTCATAATTGAACCAAATCAATCACATTTTTCAAAGGTGTTATAGAGAACTGACCGAGTTTACTGACAGAATGCGGCAAAAGTTTAAGAACGTTGATGATCATGGCATCGTCAAAGACATGACGGAGAGAAAGTATTGAAGACACCCATCGGCAGCAAAGATCCAGGTCTCAAGAGAATGGGCGCCTGCGCTCTCGGGTACAACGATTTCATGCTGGGATCTTTCGCACTTTACATACATAAAGAGGCGCATGGCTGTTGGATGTGCTATTTTTGACCGCCAATCCTAGTTGACTGCGACACCCAGCGTGGTCTGAGCAGAATGGGGCCGGTTTAACTATTGACTTCTTATTCCACAAAAAGGCAATGATGCCGTGGTGGTCTGACGATGGGGCACCGCCATTGGTCCGGGACCGCGGGATCCCTTCAGCGCACCGACAACCGGACACTTTCCTCTACAAAAGAAAACAGCTTCCGCATGAAGCCCTCGCGTCTTCTTCCCTCCCCCATCGCCACTTCACCACCATCGGCAGTGCTTCGTAGTCCAATATATCGAATCGAACTGCAGATTCCCGCCGCCGACATGTGCAACGACGGCAATCGCGATCCTGCTGGCCCTGCCGTTGCCGAGATCCCCGTGGTAAGACGGCCCTTCCAGCACTTTAGCTCTGCGCGAGTCACACGTACTGATTTACCGCCAAACCCCAGGATCCGGCAACTAGGGCTGAAACCGATGACGGGATTAGGTGCTTTGCTCCAATCATGGGACGCCCCTCTCCAGTTTCCAAGACTGATCATCCTCTCCTGTTGCAGTGTTCACACTTCGTCCACTTGCTCTCTGACAGAGAGTATCCGAGAGTACCGCGAAATCCATGGAAGAACCTATACGCAGAGAACGGAGTATTGGAGCCCCAATGATGAAAGACAAAGCGATGCTCTAGACTTCAAGTGAGTGTGATTCACGAGTGCCGGACGGGTAAATGGCACTTAGAGACATTGCTCACTCCATCCTGCAAGCCACTACTGGATCACCGATTTCTTCGAAGGCAAACTCTTCCATGCCCCAATCAAGGATCAACCCCAGGTGAGCGGGACTCCGATTGGGATTCAACCGTCGATTTAATGTCTTCTTTGACAGAGAATTCTGGACTTAGGGACTGGTACTGGAATATGGGCAATGTGCGTTTCTGGACGATTGGTCTTTCAGAAGTGGCAAGCTAACCGCCTCCAGTGACATTGCCGACCAACTTCCATCAGCCGAAATCATCGGAGTGGATTTATCGCCCATTCAGCCAAGCTGGGTGCCGCCAAATTGCAGGTTCCAGATCGATGATTTCGAGAAGGACTGGACGTGGAAGAGAGACCACTTCGACTATATCCATGCAAGAAACCTGGAGGCTTGTTTCGCTGATCTGTCAAAAACGATCAAAGAAGCGTACAACCACACGAAGCCTGGAGGCTACATCGAGTTCCTGGAATTTGACTCGCAGTGCCGTTCGCAGTCTCAGGACCTACCCGAAGATCATGTATACAACAGGTGTTACAATAGCCTGATTGGTGCTGCAAACAAGATCGGCAAGCCTGGTGAGAACGTCAAGAATGGCTCGCTCAGGAGAGCCCTCGGATCGGCGGGCTATGTCGACATTGTGCATCGCACGTGGAAGATCCCCGTCGGAGGCTGGAGTGCGGACCCGAAGCTCAAGAGACTCGGCTGGACGACGCTTGAGTTTCTCAATGACTCGTTGGAAGCTTTTGGCCTATATCTTCTCAAGGAGGTCGCTGGCCTTTCGTACGAGGAGTGCCAGATCATGTTCAGCGAATACAGGTCTGCGATGAGAGACCCCAAACTGCAGACTTTCTATCATATGTAAGTACGCCTTCGAAGAAGTCACGGCATGGCAACGGAATCAGAAAATGACTCATCAGCAGGCACGTTGTCTTTGCCCGTAAACCGGAATGATCGGGAAGTCAATTCTAGAAACTGGGTCGCGCGGTCAGTAGTGGTGCCGAGGACGAGCGGGAACGTGGGCAACAATGATGAATACGCAACTAAAGATGGACAAATGCGTCTTTGATAGCACCCCGAAGACCAAATAATATCTCATAAAATATGTTCCTAATGGCCAGTCATGCAAGGTGTGTGCAGGAAGCAATGTCGATCTTATTTCCTCTCTTGATTTACAACCAGTCACACCTGCAGAATCTGCACATAGGTAAGGCATTCAACTCAGAACTTTTCGATTTCTCCACGTGCTTCAGGTTTTCTCAAAATGACAAGTTGCCAATCCCAGCACCGAAGTGCGATTCTCTATAACGTGGGTAGATCTAGCCTCAATTGACCAAATCAGCCGATAGCCTGCTGTTTTCTCTCCTGTTGAGTAGTCATCTCGAGTTTGCCAGCAGATTTGAAGCCTGATTTGGCCGGGCACTCCTGCCTGCTTTTCTGCAGCATGCATACACGTGCAGTAGAAGTAACAATCGTCAACACAAGCGAGGCCCAGGAGAAAAGAGGGGTCTCTCCCAGGACGGCTACTTCAGCCTTCCTTTCGTCTTCACTGACCTCGCATCGGAACTCGTCACGCGACCTTCGGAAAAACGTTACAGAATGACGGCTGAGCTTCTCCAACGAGGTGTTACTTGGATCAACAACGCGCTGAGACAAGGTGAGAGAGGACTGATCAAAGCCAGTGGCCCCACCCACTGCAGCTGTAAGTTTCCCAGACTTGGATTCCTTACGGACGCCAATGGTAGATGCTGGCGTATGCTGAACGTCTCTGTAGGAGCCTAGGATCAGAGAAGAGTCAGATGGCGACGAGAACGACAATGAAAGGTACCCCTACTCAGCTCGTATGGATGGTTCAAAGGCCAAGGAAGTGAAGATTCATTTAGTCTTTACTCCTCTTCTACGGCCTCCCTGGCCGACAGTACCCGAGAGTACCGCGAGATCCATGGCCGAACATTCACCCAGAAGACGGAATCTTGGGGGCCAAATGACAAGAAACATAACGACGCCTTAGCCTTCAAGTGAGTTGATGTGACCGAAGTCATCGAGCATCACCTGGGCAACAATCGAATGCTCTCTTGCCCTTTGAGCGAGAAAACTAACTTGCCGAAAAGTCATTTCTGGATCACTGAGCTTTGCGATAGCAAATTTGCCCTAGCCCCTAGTCCCAATTGCGGACAGCCCTCAGGTATGGTTACCACCACCCGTCAACGACGATGACCTACCCATTCAGTCTTTAGAGGGTCCTTGACCTCGGTACGGGTACCGGCATTTGGGCGATGTAAGCCACCCTTTAAAGATCGTGTTAAATGAACGCATGATCATTGACACTGAAATCTGTTTGAAGGGAGTTCGCCGACCTGTTTCCGTCGGCCGAAATTGTTGGCATTGGCCTGTCGCCAACCCAACCTGGACGGGTTCCTCCGAACGTCTAGTTTCTTATTGATGATTCTGAGAAAGACTGGTTTAGTTGGCCAACCGACCACTTTGATTTCGTCCACGCTCGGAACTTAGAGGGCTGTTTTTCAGACATTCCTGCTTTTTGCAAAGAACTCTATTACCATGCAATGCCTGGTGGGCAACTCGAGATCATTGAGTTCGATGCTCGGACTCGGTCTCATATTGTCACGTTAGACAACTCGCATATTTTTAACAATTGGTACAACTAAATTGTGGAGGGCCAGGCCAAAATGGGCAAGCCGCACGGCAACCCTTTTTAGGAAGATTCAAGTAGCTTCTTCTGGACGCCGGCTTCACCAAGCTTATAGAGAAGAGGGGGAAAGTTCCCGTCGGTTTATACCCGAGATAGAGAGACTTAGATATCATAACCTCGAGTTTATGGAAAAGTTTTTAGAAGGCTTCATGCTCTACATCTTAAAGGATGTTCTAGGCTTCAGCTCCGCAGAAACTCACGTCACTATCAGTAAGGTCAGGAGAGCTTTCAGAGACCCTAAGATCCAGCCTTATTATTATATCGTAATGCCTTTAGTATCGCCCGTTCCTAGCGCAGCACGTAACTAACGTCAGCTCTAGAGCGACCTTTTTCTAGGGGTCGTTCCTCTAACTATAGTTATAAGTAACCACGTTATAGCTACTCTTATTATAATAGATTAAGCTCTTTAGTAATTATAAATATAGCCCTATAGGATATTTCTTAATAGTTATAAGCCTAGCTCTAACTAGACCCCTAACTACTATTTTAAAATAAGCCTTTATTACTAAAAGTACTTATTAAAACTTCCTCTCTCTTATTCCTTCTTTCCTCCTTATTATATATTATTCTTTATTACTATAAACCCTCTATTTCTAAATAACCTTAATTATAACATCTTCTACTACTATTACTATAATATTATACTACCTAACTATATATAGGGATTTTACTATTTAGTATATTATAATCTAAGCTAAAGCCTAAGCTACTAGAGTCTAGAAGTATATTAACCTAGATAACCCTAAGGGACCTTTATACTTAGGTAAAATCTCGTTAGAAACCCTAACTCTTAATCTATATATTACTAAGTAAAACTAGGATATTAATACCTAGTACCTATAGGAGAAGAGCGCTTATAATTAATATATTACTCTATTTAACTAAGAGGCTCTAGAAGAGGCTATTATTAACGCTACTTCTAGGACTACTCTTATGTTTATTACTAAGATATAAATAATAAATAAATTATAACCCCTTTAGCCTCTAGCTACCCTAGTTATAATTAAGAAGAATACTATAGGTATATAGGAATAATACCTAGAGCACTTTTGTTTACTTACTATATAAGAATCTAGGCGAACCCGCGAGGACTAGGAGTTCTAATAAATTAACTATCTAGTTATAGAGACTATTACTTATAATATTATTATACTTATATATATAGAACTTCTCGCTAAAGGGGATATAACCTTTTATAGCCTTATTATTAATTTTAAATATTACTACGCTCTAAATAAGGCTAGTACCCTTATTACTATTTAAAAAGAGTATATCTAAGTCCTAGAAAAGGCAAATAGGAGTATTAATCCTAACGCCTAGATTAAGGACTTTATGGGTATTTACTTCTATACTACTTAGCTTAAGCTTCCTAAAGTAAGTAGTACCCTTGCTTTAAAAACTTTTCTTTAAGTAATAGGTTATTATTTAATACTTACTTAGGCTAGTATAGAAATTATAGATATCCTTAAATAAGAGCGGGTAGGGATACTAGTATCTAATATAAGCTAATATATTAATATATTTAAGGACCTCTTATATAAGGATATACTCTACTTAAGGTTATAAGGATAAAGTACTAGGGTCTTTATAACGCTAGCTAGCTATATAAATAAGGCTAACCTATTAAGCGTTCCTATAACTAGTAACTTATCTAGTAGTAAATAGTACTAATATAGGTCGAGCTATTAATAGCTAAGTAGTAATTATAACTACTTAGAAGCTACCTTAACTAGATAATACTAGAAGGGCTTATATATATTAATAATAGATATATAAGTTGCCTAGATCTATAACTAGTTAAATAGTAACTTATGCTTTACTAATCTTTATATTAAACTTACTTATAAGGGCTAGCTATATACTATACCCTATAAGAATAAGAACTACTAAAATAATAAAGGGGGTAATAAGGGTTTATCTAAGAAATCTAATATAGCCCTAAGCTACCCTATTAATATAATAATAATCGCTTTTTATATAGCTCTCTTAAATAAGGTTAGGGATAATATAGTTAACTTAGATAAAGAGTACCTAAGTATCTTTATAACCCCTTACTTAGGACCCTATATATTATATAAGTCTATAGTTCTAGATAACTATAGAGGGATATACCTTATAAATAATAAGTCCTTACTTATCTCCTCCTTAATTAAGTATTATAAAAGAGAATAAGTTAATTCTAGAATAGCTCTATACCTAATTATTATAAAAGGTATATAGATTATTAGGAATACTCTTAATAGCTTATAAGGTATAAATATAGAGAAATTTATACTCTATAATATAAGATATATAAAGAACTTTTATATTAATATTATCTCTAAAGCGCTACTTTAGAAAATAGGTATTTAATATTAAGGGTATAATTATATACTTCGCTTTAGAACCTATAAGAATAGCGTTATAATTAAGAAACCTATTAGGAAAGCGAACCTCGCCTTCCTTAAATATAAGCCTCGTTCCTTATACTCTATTCCTAAGCGGATCCCCTAAAGTATTAATATTATTATTAATAATATAAACTATATACTTATAATATATAAGTATACCTCTTTTATATTACTACTAGACTAGAGCAACAATATAATACTTTAGTACCTCTAAAGCGGGTAGCTTAGCCCCAAGGCTCTAGAATAGCTAGTATATACTACTCGGGGGGTGAGGATTAAAGGCCTAATACGCTTATAGTACTAATACTATATAGTTATATATACTAAATAAGTAGTTTTAAGATAAATATTAGAAGATAAAGTAATGCGCCCTTACTATAGAATTACATAGGATCTCTTTAACTACCCTAAAAGCTTTAACTAGAACTAGTAGCTCCTTATTATTAAGGATAAATATACTAGTTAGCTCTTTATATTTCTACGCGTTAATAAGACCTATAGTAGTATTATACTCGCTCTATATACTTTTAAGTAATAAATATATTAATAGAAGGGACTTTCTATTTATAAGATTAGATAAGACGTCGAGAGGTTAGTAATTTTACTTATAAGCTATATAGGATATAAGTATTAGACCTATATAGAAGGAATATAGGTTAAAATAACCCCTCTATATATAAAGGAACTAAATAGCGGAGGGGAATAGGCTAGTTAGGAAGTTATAACTTAAATAATTAAGATAGTTGCTATAGCTAGCTAACTTATAAAACTATAAGCTAAGATAGTGCTAGTAGTAATAACGCTTTATAATATAAGCCTACTTAAACGCTACGACTAGTGTTCGGTACTATAGATCGAAGAGAATAGTTCTACTAGTACTTTCGCTAGTAATAACCTAATAATAGAATAGCCCTAACCCGCGACCTTCGCCCTTACTAGGGATATATATACGCTTATAGCTACTATATATACCCCCTTAAGAGGGAACGAGAGAGAGGAATTAATAAGAGAGACTTTAAGGTATTACTATAGGGATATATTAGATACCTAGTAGGATATATTCTAAATACCTATAACTTATATAAGGTCTAAATCCCTATATTATAAATAGTTATTATCATATAGAATATAACGTTTAATAAATAGACTTTCTATAAAAAGAATAAAGTAAAAGAGGCTATCCTAGAAGTCGTTATTTATAAGATAGTAAAAGAGATTAAAAAGCCTATATTATAAGTTAACCTTAAACTTTAGATCCTAGGCGTTATAGATAAGGATAAAGCTATATTAATACTTATAACTAAATAGTTACCTATACTAACCCTCGTTCTTATAACTAAGTCTCTAAATAAAAGAATCCTAAAACTTCTAAAGGGATAAATAGGTTAGAAGGGGGGGTAGCTATTATCCCCTAATCCTACGCTAGAGCTAGATAAAAGCTTAGCTCTAATAGATAGAGTAGTAGGTATAGCGTATATACTAGAAGTAAACTATATATATAAAGCTATTAGGGAAGTTAATTCTAAAGGGGAATAGATCGAGGACTATATTATAATTAAACTACTACCTATTTTATAATATATTTCTAAAGTAAGTAAGAGTAATAAGAATAAACCTTTAGATAGGAGGCCCTTAAATCTATTAGTATAGCTATACTAAGATAGAGAGGAGAAAGCTAATACTAAATAGAGGTCTAACTAGGTATATAATTAGGAGGGCTATAGCTAAACTTATTAAAGTTAATAACTATATAATCTACTACCTAGTAACTTATAACTAGGAAAAGTAGAAAGTAAATCCCGCTCTAGTTACTAGAGCTATTCTAATACTATATAGAGCAGGAGTAGGTATTTAGCTTTTTTAAGACTTTTATATCTAATTAGTAGAAGGCCTTTTTAGAAGCTAATATAAGGTACTATACGCTCTATAGCTATATTTATATTACTATCTATAGCATAAAACCCGCTCGCATAACTATAATAATCTATAAACGTCTTATTACTAATAACCTTACTAAGCTACCTTATTTATAGAAGGAACCTTTAAACCTCCTATAGGCGCTTTAAACTCGCTTTAAAGAAGTAGCTAAGGTTAAGATAGGTAAATTATAGTAGATAGATATATAGCGTATTATTAATTAAGAGATAATAATAAAGAGACTAATCCCTTTAAAATAGGTATTTACTTATAAATTTAATAAGGATAATATCCTTAACTAATATAAAGCAAGGATCTATATTTAAGGCGACTAGTAAGAGAAGTCGCCCCTTAAATAGACTTATATAGTAACCCTCGCTACTTATACCTTTAGGGTAGTAATAGTAATTACTATATAATTTAACCTTAAAGTTAAATAATTTAATATTATTAACGCGTTCCTAAACGCCTCTTAGGACCTATATAAAGACCTAATTATTTATAAGTTACTAGATAGCTTTAAGTAGCCTAGAAAGTATATTAAACTACGCTATACGCTCTATAGGCTAAGGGACGCGCTACTACTCTAGTATAAGGAGTTCTCCTTAGCCCTTTAGTATCTAGGCCTTATACTTATATATAAAGACCTATATCTCTTCTAATTAACTAAGAAGAGGGTCCTTATTATCTTTTATATAGATAACTTCCTTATCCTATTTTATAAGAACTCCGAAGAAGTAATATAAAGGGTAATAACTAGCTTAAAAGAAGCGTATAAGATAAAGGAGTAAGGCCTAGTTAAGTATTATCTTAGAATTAGGGTTATTTATAACTAAGCTATATAAAAAATATACCTTTCTTATAACTAATATATTAAGCAGGTTATAAACAAGTTTAATTTATTTAACTTAAGACTGCTAATAACCCCCTTTCTAAACCTACTACTCCTAAAGAATAAAATAGTAGTAATACTATTAGAAGTAAAGAGTTTCTAAGAGAAGATTAGCTCTATACTCTATATTACTATTATAATCCGACCTAATATCGCTTTTATATATTCCCTGCTCTTAAGATTCCTAACGAACCCTACTCCTTATTACTACGCTATTACTAACTAGGTTATATAGTACCTATATTATACTCGTTACCTTATAATACGCTTTAGTAACTCAGGGGGTAAGTAGGTATTACTAATTATAAGCAATACTTTATTTATAAATAATAAGGAGATATAGAAGTTATCTTAGGGGTATATAATCTCGCTCTTTAGAGGACTAATTTAATAGAAAGCTACTTAATAAGCTATAGTTATAATATTAATAATAGAAGTAGAGCTTCTAAGCCTTAAATATACTACTAAGGAAATAGTCGCTCTTTAGAAGCTATTTAGGGATATCGCTCTTAAACTTAGTAATATCTAGAGGATTTATTATAATAACTAATAGATAATTTGTCTTATAATAGGCGAAAAAGAATATATCTTAACTAAGCTATAGTATATTAATATTTAGAATATATAGCTATAATAAGAATATACTAGGGGATTTTTTAGCGTAGTATATATACTAATAAATAGTATACTAGCTAATAGTCTTATAAAGGTTCTAAATTATAAGAAATTTAAATATTTTTATTCGCTCCTTAATCTAAAAGATATATAGAGAATAATTATAATAAGTAAGGGACGCTTTAAATAAGTATAGGAGAGCTAGTAGCGCCTAAGTTTTAATTAATTTATAGCCTACTAGCTAGGGAGCTTAAAGTCGCTCCTATAAGAGTAAAAGAATATAATATACCCTAAAGGGCTACCTTAAAATACTAATTTTCTATTATCTAACCTTAGAGGATTCGCTTATACTAATCTATTAGGATATTATATAAGGGTAGTAATACCTCTAGTAAATATATACTAATAAGACTATTAACTATATAGCGTACTATAGTAGCTACGTTACTAGTAGGTAGACGAGGTATAGGTATACCCACGCTAACCGCTAGGGTTCTAAATATAACTAAGGCGGGAGATAGAGTAATAACGCTACGTATACTAGAACTACCTATTACTATAGAAGCCCTACCTAAACCCTTATTATTATTACCCTTTTTTACTATTATAATCTCCTCCTTCTAGGTCGTAATAGCCTCGTAGAGCGTAGCTCTCTAATAAGCGAGGGTCTATAGGTTATATTAGAAGATAGTTATAGAAACGAAGTATATATAGAACCTTACCTTTCTAACTACTAGGTCCTTTATAGTCTTAGCTTTAGTATATTAGTAGGCTATAATAGTAATAGGGGTGCTTATCTATTAATAAGGTACCTTACCCTTATAATAATAGTTATACTTACCCGCTATACTAAGCGAGCACTTTCTATTTAATAAGCCTAAAAGCTTACTAGTAATATACTAAAAATAGCGCTTATTAAATAGGGGTATTTACTCCGCCTCTATACCTTTACTAGGGGGAGGAGGGCTAGGAGGGGGCTTTAAACTACCCTTACTAGTACCCTCTTCCTTATCTATCTCCTTAGGGATTATAATAATAATAAGGTTAATAACGTTCTAGTATATAGTTATAATAATAAAGGGATTATAACTTACTAGGAGCTATCCTCTTAGATTACCTAGAAGGGTAACCCTAGGGCTTCTTAAGCTATAAACCCTTATTTTTAGAGCTACTCCCTATAAGTTACTTCTACTTCCTTCTACTTATTATATAATATATTAGTATATTATATATTAATAATAAGAAGGAATAATATATATATAACCTTATTATTACTCTCTAGGGGAGGAGGGCGCGCCCC
>JAVHLU010002016.1:0-22427 GCA_036785755.1 Colletotrichum ledebouriae
AGTATAGAAATAATGAATAATAAAACTTAAAGAATAATACTCCCTATATATAATAGGGGTGAATATACATACTCCTATATATAGTAAGGGAGAATATAAATACTCCCTATATAAAGTAAAAGAAGAATATATCTATGATATACTATATAATATATAATACTTCTTATAAAAGCCTACTTTAGGTCTACTAGAGTAAACTAATCTTCTAAAATTTAATATATTCTAGAGATATATATATATAAAGGAGGGTCTCTAGTTTTATAAATAATAGGCGTTTAAAAACAGACCTAAAGTAAACTATATCCCTAATTAATATCTCTATAACTAAGGGATTATATTACGCCTACCTAAGGTTATTTACTAGAGTATATTAATACTTATAATAATAATAAAAATAATAATAATAATAATAATACTCTAGGTTTTTCCTTAGGAAAATAATAAATAAGAAGTTTTACTTCTAAAGTACCTAATATATAATATGATAATATAAAGGCCATAATACTTAAATAATATAAAATATAATATAATATAAAAATGGTACTTAGAAGGTTTCTTCTATATCAATTAAAATGAGGGTTTTTACTAGGAAATAAAGCCTTAATATAATAATAATAATAATAATAGCTATCTATGATATAATAAGAATAGCTAAATATAAAAGGCTTATAATAGGAACTATATATATAAAATCCTAGTTTTCCCTTGAGATATAATACTATATTTATAAATAAATGTCTCTTTTTTCCTATATAATAGGTTTTTGAGACAATATCTTAAGCAGTAAGCTATATATACTATATATACCTTAAGGGGGGATATAAGATATTATCTAAATATCTCAAAAGCCCTATATACATAAGACCTATAAAATATATAATAAATAATAATACTTAATAATATACTATATAATATAACACAGTATATTACAGTATTAATAATACTATCTATACTGTGGATAGAAAGGTCTAGAAAGTCCTAGAAAGCCTTACCTTTAATAAGCTTTCTAGCTAGAACCAAAAGGGTCTAAGCTATAACTTTAGTATATAACTAAGCCTAAATAGGCTAAATATCTACGCAATCTACTGCGTAAGCTATTACGTAACTAATTACGTAATAGAAGCCTCTAGAAGGGCTAGAATAAGTATAAATAACTTCTCTCTCCCCTACCTAGCTAGGTACTAGTTAATAAGCTGAAAATTAATACCTTATTTATTACCTAAGCTACTTTATGTAATATTCTTATATAATATTACTACGTAATATGATTATATAAGCGAGCTACCTCACTAAGATTCTATATAACGTAGGTAGTAGCTATATAAGGCCTCTATTAGCAAGTAGCTAGTAGTATTATAGCGACTATTATTATATATAAACTTAGCCTTATAAGAGTATAGCTATAGGCCTAAACTAGGAAGGGCTAGAATACTAAAACGTAGGTATACGTAGTTATATTAAACTATTGCTTAACCTTCTAAGTCTCTAGCTTATAGAGTTTTCTTAAGGGTATATATATTTACTACTAATTTACTAACGTTTTACTAATAGCGTAGCTCTATACCCTATACCTGCTATTATTCCTTATAATTACCCCCCCCTCTAAAGCCTTAGTTACTAACGCGTACTAGTAGGGTAATATAGCTCTATATTATTATAGATATTATTACTAATTATAGGGTAGTATCTCTACGCCTTTATTATATTATTTACTCTTACCCTCTATGCTAGATCTAAGTAGTTATAGTAAATAATATATTTTATTTTCCTAGCACGTTATAGGTCTTTTTAAATTTCAATTATTATTATTATTTTTTAATTAGTTATTAATAGTTATATAACTATTTAGTAGTATATAACTAGTAAGGCCTCTGGCCACTGCATAGTGATTTTACCTGCTCAAGTGCAACAGACCTTCTAACTCCGCGCCTCCTGATAATATATAGCCTTCGGTCACGTGATCATAATTGCCGACTACCTTTCCTAACTATAGCCGCACTTATACGTACCCGTCACACTAGATAGCCTCACGATCTTTAACTTTATATCGATAATAACGTGGTTTTTTATTATTCAAACTATAAAACTATTAACTTTTCCTCTCGCGTACTACCCGCGCTGCTATTAAATACTACCTCTATTACTACTTCGTCCGCTAGTAGCTATGCTATTGTTAGCAACGCTCTCTCTATTAGTTAGCGCAAGCTATACTTACTAATATTCGCCTAGGCCGCCTAGGCTGCCTCTGCCTTAGTAATACGGAGGACCTGCTCGAAGAAGGGCTACTCTATAGGGTGCATAACGACCTACCGAACTTCTACTACTAAATCTACTTACTTAGCTATAATATAATAGCGAGTATCCCCTCTAGGGGTATTAATAAGAGCCCTCTTAAGGGCTATACTAACGATACGCTCTCTATATATAACGGAGTAGTTAAAGAAGGAGCGGGTTTTATCGATTATATTAATACTAAACTCTCTAGCAAGCTCTCGCGCGTTATTAGCGTTAAAGGGCGTGCCTCGCGCAGGCTTAGCGTTTTTATATACGGGGTCTAGTGCTAATATAGTTAAGGGATAAGGAAGAGGGAGAGGTATAAGGCCCTGCTCGTAGTAGTAGAGCTTCTTATGCTTCTAGCTATAAGAACCTCTTAGGAAAGACCTCTTTAGTTAAGGAGTTACCTCTTATATAGTAGCGTTCGCAGTACCTTACTAGAAGGTCGACCTTTTGGGTTAAGGAGTTATCTCGTATAGTAGCTTTCGCAGCACCTTTAGCACCTTACTCGAAGGTCGACCTTTTAGGTTAAGGAGTTATCTTATATAGTAGCTTTACCACGAGAGCCTTAGTAGCCTATTCGGCTCCGATATAATTAGCCCCGGTATAGCGCGCGTCCGACTCTATAATATTTAGAGGGTTTGCTTGCGAGTAGTAGGAACGTATAGGGTTCCTAT
This sequence comes from Colletotrichum ledebouriae, assembly GCA_036785755.1. Taxonomy (NCBI): domain Eukaryota; kingdom Fungi; phylum Ascomycota; class Sordariomycetes; order Glomerellales; family Glomerellaceae; genus Colletotrichum; species Colletotrichum ledebouriae. The sequence continues at coordinate 2,952 of JAVHLU010002016.1, forward strand.
ATTATTTTCCTTAACTAGTAGAGGGTATAGGTTAAAATACCTATATAGTATTTCCCGAATTATACCTGCGAACTAGGTGAATTTGTTATAGTCTTTTTGCGAAGGGGCTGCGGCGTAATTCCGAGCTTAATATAACTAGTAATTATTTAGCTTTATTATCTAGTAACTTAAAATATAAAAAAGCGTCTTCTTTTTAAGATCTCTAATTTAGTTAGAATTTCTCCTCTTTATAATCTTTTTTAATCTAGCTACCTCTCTAATTTTAATACTTATTTTATAAGCTTTTATTATAATTATTACGTTTTCTCCCTTTTCTCTTTTTCTTTTTTAATCTTATTTATCTCCCTTTCTAGTTTCTTATTAATAGCTCTCTATAATATCTTATATTATATATATAAGTATAGTTCTTATAAAATATATTTATAATCCTAAGATTCTTTCTAATAATCTTACTAGTAATACTAATAATAGCTATCCTTACTTTAGCTATTTTTATAAAATATACTAAGATATTATCTACTTTTATTATATATATAATAAATATATATAGAAGTATATTTATTATAACTTTAATAAGAAGAAATATATTATTATAAGTCTCTATTAATTTACTAATAGGTTATTATATATTAATACTTTATAAATCCCTTAAGAGCTTTAGGGTATAGCCTAGATAACTTAGAATATATTCTACTAGATCTAGATCTAATAGCGTAATAATATTCTAACCCCTCTTTATTATTATTATATTCTAGCTATACTTAGTAACTATTTAATGATATAGAAGCGTATTACTAAGCTTATTTATAATCTTATTACTAGTAGTAATAGCTATGATATAAAGTAGCTTTAGCTCTAGGAGCTTGCTTTAATCTATAAGTACCTCGCGCTTAATATCCTAGTCTATATAAGCTATTACTTACTATTCCCTTACTAATTATATCCCGCTAAGTATTAGTTTTTAAGTTAATACCCTTTATAATAATATTAATATTCTTTAGCGCTTAAATACTACCTAGCTACTATATATTTATAATAATAATCCTATTAACTACCTCTATAATAAGATTAACTACTTACTTAATAACGTTTTAATAAAGCTAGTCCCTATATATACTTATAAGTATAATATTACCTTTTTTCCTAGGTTTTATAAGGAGCTTTAGGAAAATCTCGCTAAGTATATTACTAATAATATCCCCTCTTGCTTTATTATTATTACTAGTGCTCGCCCTATCTCCTACGCCTCTTACCTCTAGACCCCTACTAAGTATAGCTAAAATAGTAGTAATAAGTTAGTAAAGAAAACTAAGAGAGCTAAGATTACTATTACTATCTCTAATAGTAATAGTTCTAATAGTAAGTTAGATAGTAGCGCTAGTAGTAAGTTAGCTAGTAGTTAGCTTATAGGTAGCGATAATAGGGATACTAATAGTACTAGTTTAGTAACTAGTCGCTATAGTAGTTATAGTAGTACTGCTCGTAGTCGTAGAAGTTATAATAGTCGCCCCTATAGCTATCCTAAGAAATTAATAACTAATTAGATAAAGACCTCTTTGGTTAAGGAGTCACCTCTCGTATAGTAGCGTTCACCTTTAGCACCTTGCTAGAAGGTCGACCTTTTAGGTTGAGAAAATATCTCATATAGTAGCTTTCGCAGCACCTTGCTAGAAGGTTTAGCGAGGGCGTTTCTAGGCTACGAGAGCCTTAGTAGCTTATTTAGCTCTAATATAATTAGCCCTAGTATAGCGCGCGTCTAACTTTATACGAGGGTTTACTTATAAATAGTAGGAATATATAGGGTTCTTATATTATTTTCCTTAACTAGTAGAAGGTATAGGTTAAAATACCTATATAGTATTTCCCAAATTATACCTACGAACTAGGTGAATTTATTATAGTCTTTTTGCGAAGGGGCTGCAGCGTAATTCCGAGCTTAATAATAACTAATTAGATAATTAGCTCTTTTTCCCCTTTTATAGGATAATACCCCTTTTCACTATAATATTAGTAATAATTCGCTACTTAATTTAATTAATATTTTACTTCTAATTTAGCTTCTATTTTATAGTCTCGTGGTTTATAATTACTAACCTATTATAGTAATTTTAGCAACTAGTTATCCTACTTCTTATAAGCCCTCTTATATTATCTATTAAACTTATAAATAGCCTCTTATTTATTCGCTAAGTTCTCTATAGGCTCCTATATATTATATTTTATAGGCTATCCTACTTACTTAACTAAGTATTATATATTATTACTAACGCTTTACTATATAATAATCTCTTCTACCTCCTATTCCTTAATCTTATCCTTTAGCTCTAGGTATATAAATAAGCCCTTACTACTTACTTAGTAATTATTTTATAGCTCTAGTAAGGTAATTAAGAATATATTATATATCTTTTAGTACTATAGTAATAGATAAACTCTATATACTTATATACTAACTAGTTCTATAATAGCTACTTATATAAACCTAAGTGCTAGTTTTTTATTCTTAAACTAGAAGTTCTTTATTAATAGCCTAATAACTTATCCCTAATAGTAGGTCTACTTAATACCGAACGCGCTCAGCGTGGTTATCCCGCTTAAGAGCGTCTAACGTATTTAATATATTAAACGTACCTAAATATATTAACCCTTATAAAAAAGCTTATCGCCTTTAAGGAAAAAACCTTCTAAATTTATAGAACCTTTATCTATATTTTTCGCTTATTATATAGATTATATTAATTAGTAGTATAACCTTAATAGTTAGCTATATCCCCTTATAACTAAGGATATTACTTATAATTAAGGAAGGTACTTAATTATATAGATAGCTAACCCCGTTAAGTTTATATAAAATAGTATCTTAGTAGTTAATACTTATAAGTATTATATATTATTATTAGCCTCTAAACTCCCCCTTTCCCTTAACTAGGAAATATTAATAAGAGATATTAACTTTTTACTATTTCCCTTAACTAGGAGATATCCCTAAGAGATATTAAACCTTAAAGATTTCTTTATCTAAGGAATATCCTAAGGAGATAATATACCTCTCTAATAATAATACCCTATAAGCTACTTTCTAATTATAAGGTTAAAGAAGGTCTTAAGTCTAACCTTCTAGAGCTTATTAACTATTTAACTATTATAAACTTTATAATAACGCTTAAGTAATACCCTAATAGGTTCTATACGCTACTTACTTAGATTAAGTATACCCTCCTTAAGTTAGCTATAAAAGTAAGTATTATAGCTATTACTTATAAGAACTTTAAATAATATTTAGCAAACTACTATAAATATATTTAAAAGTTAATACTATATAGGGAAGTATATAAGACTACTTAATATATTTAAAATAAGGTCCTATAGGCGTAGATAACTAACTTATAACTATTTACTAATACTATTAAGTAGTAATTTTACTTTAATCTCCCTTCTTATAATTAATATATTAAGATAGAGACTAAATAAGGCTAGACTCTAGACCTAACGCTCCCTTTTAAAGAGGATAAAGAGAGAGGAAGCTATAAGACCCTAAGAGCTAAAGCTATAAATAAGCTAGATATCTTAAAACCTATATCTAAACTTAATATAATAATAATCTCTAAAGCTTTCTTAATACTCCTATTAATTCTAGAGGAATATTATAAGTTTAAATAAAGTTTTATAAATAGTTTATAACTCCTACCTCTTAAACTTATATTAAAGGATATAACTATTATATTAACGCTAGAGCTAAGCCTAAATACCTTTTATATATTATTTAAAGAAAGTAAAGATATATTAAGTACCTTATTCCTAACCTAAGGAAAAGTAATAAGTAGCCCTCTTATACCTAAGCTAAGTAACTTATAGAGTTACCCTAGTACTTATAGCTAGGGTAAGTAATATAATAAAATAGGTACCTAGGAACTAAAAGCTAGTTTATTAAACCTTAATAAAAGTAAAAGATATAATTAGGATATTAAATATATAGAGGATACTCCTCTACTACTACTACTACCTATATTACCTAGAGATCCTAGTAATAGAGGTAATAATAATAACCCTAAGGGCTAAAATAGTAGAGGAGGTAGCCCTAGCTATAATAATAATAATAGCTAAGGCGATTAATACCCTTAATTACTAGCTAAGCAAAGAGATACTATTAAACCGTTATCTAACTCTAATAGGTTCTTAGTTAGCTATAAGTTTCTTATTTTCCTTCTCTCTATAGATAAAGAAGGGGTAGTATAGGTAATAGCTAGTATATTAGTTATAAAACCTAAGCGTAGTACTCCTCGATTTAAGACTAATATAATTAAGTTATTTAATCCGCCTCTATATAATAATAAAGTTAATAATATACGCGTTAATAGTAGTTTAAGGACTATCTACTAAAATATATATTATTTTATTAATATTATTAATAGCTATATTAAGTTTAATAATAAGAACCTAGCTATAGCTACCCTTAACCTATATTAAACCTTATTAAGGTATACCTCGGACTAGTACTATACTAATCTAATACTTAATAAGAAGGCGGAAATTAAGGACTCTAACTATAGATTAGGCTATTAGAAAGAGTTATTACTTAAATATTTGTATTTATTATATAAAATTACTAAAGTATATTTAACTAAGGAGAGGTATACTCTATATGATATATATAATCGACGTAATATTAAATACTAAATAACTAAGGTTACTTAACTATATAAGGATACTAAAGAGAGCGAATCTAAGGTATTAACTATTACTTATAATAAGATAGATATAGAACTAGTTATTAGTATTCCTTAGCTAACTAATAATATAAATTATAATAAGTTTATCGCAAGCCTATAGAAGATAGTCCCTAGCTAGTATTAAATAGTTATAAAAGGATCCTAGTAAGCATTAGTTTAACTATCTATTAAGATAACCTATATAGGAACTATAGCAACGCGATTATTACTAAAAGAGACCTTAAATTTAGGCTATACTACTACTACTCGTTACTTATACTATATAAACCTAAAAGAGACTATAGCTAGCCTATTACTATTAAGACCTATAAAGCAAGCTACTAATACTACTACTAAACCCTTATTAAGCTCTACTAATAAGGAAATTTAGTTTAACTAATAACAAAGGCCTGAATACTAATACGAATAGCTTAGTTAATATATTTAATATCCTTAACTACCTAGTTACCCTTTAGCCTATATAATATAGGGGACTAGTTATAAGTAAGTAGAAGAGGAAGTATATACTTCGTTAGATAAGGGCGACTTTAACTAGATCTAGTATATTAAGGCTAGCGAGGATTTAGACTTATATAAAGAAGACTTAGTTATTAATACTAATAATAAGGATAACTAAGAGTAATAGGAAGATAATCCTAAGTATATTAACCTAGTTACTTAACCCGCTTATTATTATAAATACCCTCTAGGTTATATCCCTAGATATAAGGATAAGTACCCTATTTTTAATATTAACTTATTCTAAAATTCGCTCCTTAAGGATCCTAGAATCTACTTATATAAAACCTACCTTTATAACGCTAAGCTATATACTAACTTTGAGGGTATTTTCTTATATTAGACCCTTCTATCCCTATAGCTTAATATAATACTTATTAGTCCTATTAAGCTATAGTAATATATAGTTATATATTTATACTGCTATATATATACTAAGATTATTATCTAGGGCTATTATAATAAACTACTAATCGTAGTCTATATTAATACTAGCGCGGACTACTTAGTTATAAGTAAAGCCTGCTTATAATAGTTCTATACCCTCTTAAGAGAACCTAAGGTATTTAAGCTCTAAAGCGTAGGAAGCCTTAAGACTATTACCTAGGTAACCTTTGCGATTCTTATATAAGGATAATAACCTAATAGCTATATAATAACTACTAGGCTTTATATAAGTATATAGCTTATCCTATATTTAGATATTAGTTTACTTATAAGACAAGACTTTAATATACTTAATAAGCTTAACGTTTTAAACTCGGAATTATATATCTAAATTATATCCTATAATAATATTTGAATTCCCTCTTAGATCTATTTAAAAGTCCCTTTAAAAGTTTATAATATATATACTATAAGAAATATAACTATTACGCTATATAATCGCTCTACTACTTAAATTAAGATATTATTAGTAAAATAGAGTCCCTTCTATTTAGCCTAAAGCATAAAGGGTATATATATATATATATAGGTAATTCACTACTTATTCCTATTATTAATAACGCTCCTTACCTATTAAAGATTAAACGAGGTACTAAGCTTAGAACCCTAGCGCCCTTTAAGTCTAATAGATACTTTAAACTAAAGACTTATAATTAATTATAAATAGCCTTTTTAATATCGTTATATAAAGATCTAATATGTTATACTATTTTTAGCCTTTCTAATTATAAGCTTATAATACTCGCTTAGCTACTAGAACTATTAGTTAATAAATAAGTAGAAATCTCTAACCTAACTAATAAGGAAGCGCTTACTAACTATAGCGTAACTAATAATAATATAACGCTAAATTATAAAGATATCTATAAGGGGAATATTAACCTTAATAATAAGATAGGTATAACTAAGCCTAAAAACTTATTAGTAGTTATTACTAAGGAAGGTATATATATCTATAACTAAGACGCTAAAGCTATATAATACCTTAAAGAGGTTATCTTATATTACCCTACTATCTAGAAGGACTAAGGACTAATTAACCTTTTAGAAGATTAATACCTTAAGGTTAAACTTATTAAAAGATAGTAGAATATAAATATTAGATAATAACTTTATCTTATTAATAAAGAAAATAAGAAACTTATTAATAAAACTTTAGATAAGCTCTATACTTAAAACTATATAAAATAGGGTAACTCTAGATCTATATTATTTAGAGCCCTTATATTTACTATATAGCGAATTATAAATAGTAAGTATAAAGGTTATATAGTTATAGACCTATATACTCTTAATAAAGCTATAATCCTTAATATATACCTTATATTACTATAATAAGATATTATTAAATACTTTTATAGTAAACTATAGATTACTATAATTAACGCTTAATCCTTCTTCTATTAATTTCTTATTAAGAAGGAATATTATAATTAATTTATTATAATTAGCTACTAGGGATAAGAATACTTAAAGGTAGTACTTATAGGATTCTATAATTCGCCTGCTTATACTTAATATATTATAGATAGACTCCTATAACTATATAAGGAATATACCTATATATTTATTAATAATATTATTATCGCCTTAAAGGACCTTAATGCCTACTTTAAGTACCTTAACGTACTTCTTAAACTCTTTATAGATATTAGACTCTTATTTTTAGTAAAGAAGTTATTTATTAGATATCCTTCTATTAAGCTACTTAGCTTTACTATTAATACCTTTAGACTATTAAATACTTAAGACTATATTATTATTATTAAGAAAATTAAGTACCCCTATAACCTCTACTAGCTTAAATACTAGATAAGTATAACTAGTTTTTTATAATATATAATACTATACTATAGTTATTATATTTAACTACTCTAATAGTATAAAACTATATTACTTACCTAAGCCTAAGCTTAAGGGAAGGATAAAGGCGCTATAAGAAAGCTCTTCTATTAAAAGATAAGTTTTAAACTTACGCTAAAAGAAGTAGCTAGCTTTAATAATATTAAGGATACCTTAATAGTAGATAATACCTTATTCTATTATAACCCCGATAAGTAGTTATTTATATAGCTTAACTTATTAAAGGAATATAGATACTCCGCGCTAATCTTTTAGCTAGCTAACTATATTAAATAGAAACCTTATAACCCTATTAAGCATACTAATATATATCTAATTACTTATATTAATAAGGCCCTTAACTAAGCTAAATAGAAGTATTAGCCTACTAAACTTAAAGTAGCTTACTTAGTATAAGTAGTAAAGAAGTATTAGCTAATACTATATTTATCTAGATAAGACCCTATGATAGTATTTACTACTTATTTAGTAACGTGTAATATTATTAAATAAACGTTACTATAATTAGAGGATAAGACGAGGTCTAACTTATAACTTATATTATTATTAGAATATCTTAGCTAGTTCTCCTTAGTATATTATTATATCCCTAGAGTATTAAATATCGTAGTAGATATATTATTATACCTATTTATAATAGAAATCCCTATTAAAGATATTAAGGAATTTAATAAGATATAGGACGATATACTAATAAGTATTAACTTTATAATAGAAATATCTCTTAACGACGACTTTAAGGCTAAGCTTATTTAATTATATACTAACTCTAAGTCCTAGAGCAGAGTATATAAGATATTCTATAAAAAGGTAGATAATATAGACCTTAACTTCGTTATATATAATAGTCTTTTTTACTATATTAACCCCTATACTAATAAATAAAGGCTCTACGTTCTAAAAGAGTTAGTAATACCTCTTATTAAAGAAGCTTATAATAACTACTATTACTTTAGTAAGGAATAGATATAGAGAGCTATTAATAAATACTTTTATATACTATATCTCAAACGATAAGTTAATAATTATATAGCTAACTACCTATAATATAGAATAATAAATATAGAACGTTAACTACTACTTAGCGTAATATAGCTAATATTAATACTAGGGATTCCCTTCTATATAATTACTATAGACTTTATTATTAGACTTCCTAAAATACCTTTATAGTATTTAGGCTATTAAGTAGAGAACTTCTTACTTCTTAATATAGTACTTACTATAACTAATAAGTTCTCTAAAGTAACTCTTCTTATCCTAGGTTACTTAATATATACTACTAAGATCTAGGGACGCCTCCTTCTTTATAACCTCTAGCGTAATAACTAGGGAATACTAAAAGCTATTATATCTAATTATAACTAAAAGTTCTTTTTAAAGTTTTAAATCGCACTATTAGCTAAATTATATACTAAATTGAGATTCTTAATAGCATATTATCTATAAACTAATAGTATTTTAGAATATAAAAATTAAACTATTAAACTAGCTATTTATTACTCTCTTAACCTCGTTAATAATAACTAGGTAATATTACTACTAAGCCTTTAATATAACCTTAATAACGCCTACTTATAAGTTATTAGTTATTTACTAAACTAAATCCTATATAGTAAAAATACTAATAACGCGCGAGAGCTTATTAGAGAGTTTAGTATTAATATAATTAATAAAACCCGCTCTTTCTTTAACTAATCTATTATATATAGAGAGTATATTATTAATATAGCCCTTAAGAGGGCTCTTATTAATACCCCTAGAGGGGATACTTATTATTATATTATAGCTAAGTAAGTAGACTTAGTAGTAGAAGCTAGGTAGGTTATTATATATCCTATAGAGTAGCCCTTCTTTAAGCAGGTCCTCTGCACTATTAAGGCAGAGGTAGCCCAGGCCCCTTAGGGGAACGTTAGTGAGTACGGCTTGCGCTAACTACTTTAATATAGAGAGAGCGTTGCTAACGACGGCATAGCTATAAAGATAGTAACGATTAGTATACTATAGAGCGCTATACTAACTAGAAACTAAGGTATCTCTACCTCTAGAGCTATCTATCTAAAAGGGGCGTTATTTTATACTAGCCCTTATAATATTAATAAATACTTTTAAGATCTTTATATTACCTTATAAAGTAGTAATACTTATCTAGAGGTCTACTAGTAAGTTACTAACGAACCCTAGCTTCTTTATTAGGGTTAGGAGTATACTATTATATTTTACTTCCCCCTCTATATAATCTAACCTCTTAGATAGCTTATTTACTAGGTTTATAACCCCTAACTTATGCTCTAAGTTAAAGTTAAATACTAAGAGTTTATATACTTATTTAGTAAGCCTTCCCTAAAAGTCCTATACTAACGCGCTAATAACTCCCTTTAGTACTTAGTAATCTATTAGGATTATAAACTTCTTTAATATACTCTAAAAGTAGTAAGCCTAGTAATCTAGGCTTTTAAGTATAATAAGAAGCTCCTATTAGCTTACTCCCTAATACTACTTAGTATTACTAAGCTTTTATAAATAATAAGTAACTAGTTATTACTAGCTATTAATATACTATAATAAGATACTAGATATAGTTTTTATAAAAGCGTCTATATTAACCGTTATTTTATAAGTTAAGTCTTAATATTAGAGAAATAGTTATTAAATAAAAGGCAGCTTAGAGCTATTTAAAGGCTTATTAAGCTTCTTCTAGCTAGTAGAATTCGCTTCACTTCTTACTATTCTTACTACCCTTTAATTAAGATATTATAGGGGATATAATATCTAAATAGCTTATAATAAACTTATAGTAGAAATTATATAATCCTAGGAAGACTTAGATCTCTCTATATATCTTAGGTAGCTTCTATTTAATAATAGCTTAGATATAGGTTTAGTTAATTAATATACCTTTAGGTATAATAATATACCCTAGGAACTCTACTTATTATTAGTAAAACCTATACTTACTAAGCTTAGTATATAGCGCTTACTAGTAAAGCCTATAGAGTACTTAGCGAAAGTCCTTTATATACTACTCTCTTATCTTAGAATAAACTATAATATTATTTATATAAGTAATATAATAAGTATCTAGTAACTTAGCGAGTACTTAGTAAATATATGCTAAGAACGTTACTAGGGTATTTATAAGTCTAAATAGTATAATAATATATTTAAAGTACTTATAACGAGTTCTAAAAGCTATCTTCTAGTAATCTTCTAGCTTAATATAGATATAATAAAATATATCTTAAAGGTTAATTTTTAAGATCTATTTTACTCCCTAAAGCCTATCTAATAGCTTATTAATAAGGGGGAGTAGATATTAGTTCTTTAGTATTACCTTATTAAAGCCTTAATAATTTATATAAAAGTATAAAGATCTATCCTTCTTAAGTATAAAGAGAATAGGGGCGCCTACCTCGCTTATTAAAAGTTAAATCTACTCTATTACTTAGTTATTAGTAATATATTAATAGAGCTCCTCTAGCTAGTACTTATTTAGTAAGTAGATAAGCTTATATAGAGGTTTCTTCCTTTTAATTAAGTTAATAGTATATTTTATACCTTCTAGAGCTAGGTATTCCTTTACTAACTACTTATTAAATATTATTTATTTACTAAGTAGCTCTAGTAGTAATTCTACTTCGCTCTCTAAAGCGTTCTCTTTACCTAGGGCTTCTATTAGTAGCTTATAGGGAGCGATATTCCCTAATATATATATAATATAAGCCTTCTAGCTATTCTTAATAACCTCTTATATAAGTACTAATAGCTTAGTAATACTAAGGCGCTTATATCCCTAAGTATTTATCTAGGTATTAATTATAATACCCTTTTTTCTATAGAGTATTATAATAGGAGGAGATCTCTTACTCCTTTAGGGTAAGGAGCCTTAGTAAAGAGTTATTATATCTTCCTTAGTTATCCCCTTAAGTTAATAAGGAAGAAAGGTAATTAGTATATATTCTAGCTTATTATAAAGGATTTATTAAACCCTTTTAATATAGGGGTGCGCGCTACTATAGGTTATAGTTATAGGGATTTTACTAGTTAACTACTAATAATATTAACTTAGGAATAGGAATTTATATTTACTATTACTTCTTATTTAATAATATTCTAGAGAATAACTACCTATCCCTTTATAATATCTCCCCTTAGGAAGGTATTTAGTTTTAATATAAGTATAGGGGTTACTAGTATAATCCCCTAGCTTACTCGTTTTCTAATAAGTTAAGTTCCTTAACCTCCCTTATAAATTAGATTATATTAACCCTTACTTTCTTAGTAAATACTTAGTATTTTACTAGCGTTTTATTTATATTTCGTTATTTATCTAAGTAGTTTACCCTCTTATACCCTTTCTTCTTATAGCTAAAGTATACTAAGGGGTTAGATATTATAAGTTATATATTAGAGCTAAATATAAGCTAGCCCCTATTAGATCCCTATAATATACTACTAACTAGTTAGTAAGGTATTAAGCTCTAGGAACCTCATATAGTCTTATAGCTAGAGCTCTACTAGCCCCCCTTTTAGCTTACCCTTACTATAAGAGGGACCCTTAGTATATACTCTTTACTTATATATCGCTTCCTACTTTTGCTCTATAGGGTCTTACTACCCTATTAGTAATATATCTCTTATAAGTATTCTACTTTTATAGCTATATCCCTTAGTCTCTATATTTTAACTTTCTAATATTTAAGCTCTCTATATAAAAAGGGGGCTAGCTAGAAGTATAATATATAAGCTTTAGCCTTACTATCTTCTATACTAACTATACCTAAGTTTTAATATATTACTAACTATTTAGTAAAAAACTATATTAATAACTATATCTCTTTCTACTTTATTATATCTAGCTTTTTATAATATTCCTATTCTTAAAGCTCTAAGTTAATATATTATTAGTAAATAAATTCTATAAAGTTAGCCTAAGCTAAGTCTCCTTCTAGCCTAGCCTTATAATATTACTATTAGGTCTATAGGGATAAGCTTATCTTTATAAGCGCCTATTAGATCTATTACTCTAGTATACTACTAGCGCGTAGTTAGTATCTATTTTTAACTACCTAGATCTAGTTACTAACCTAGTCTATAATAAAGTTCTTATTTATAATATAGTAGTTATATATAGGGGGTTTCTTATATTCTCTCTATAAGTACTTTATTACTAAGTAGTTAGTAAGTTTCTATAGTAGGCTAGTAGTTTATTCCTTATACTATTACTATTATAAATATATCTATTTTATAAGGCTCTCCTACTATCTCTATAGTAATCTTCTTACTTAAGTAAGGACGCCTAAGATACTAGCTTCTTAGGGGGTCTTAGGCGGGGTACCCTATTAGCTACTACTCGCTATTTATTTACTAAGCGAGGGTTAGTTTACTTACTCTAGCGCTATCTAGGACTAAGCTTACCCCCTTAGGGTTATCTCTCTTACTATATTATTACTAGGGTTATCTATCCCCTTATTATAATATCCGCGCTATATTCCTTATATCTTAAAGCTTAGCGAGTAACTTATATTATATTAACTAAGACCCTATTAGTTATATTCTATATACCTAGCTTAGAGTTTATTATAATTAAACTCTATTACTAATTTATTAGTATATTATTACTAGTTTATTTTAGATATTCTAACTAGCGCTAGTTTCTTAAATCGAGGTAGAAGTAATAAAGTTATAAGAGTATAGCTATAAGCTTAAACTAGGAAGGTGATACCGAACGCGCTCAGCGCAGTCATCCCGCTCAGCGCGGTTATCCCGCTCAAGGGCGTCTAATGCGTGCAACGCATTAAACATACCTAAACGCGTTAACCCTTATAAAAGGGCTTATCACCTTTAAGGAAAAAACCTTTATAATTTATAGTATCTTTTACCTATAATTTTCGCCTACTTCGTAGACCGTATTAATTAGTAGTATAACTATAATAGTTAGCTATATCCCCTTATAACTAAGGATATCCCTTATAATTAAGGAAAGCACTTAACTATACGGACGGCTAACCCCATTAAGTTTATATAAAGTAATATTATAGTAGTTAATACCTATAGGTATTATATAGTATTAAAAGCCTCTAAACTCCCCTATTCCCTTAACTAGGAAATATTAATAAGAGATATTAACCCTTTATTATTTCCCTTAACTAGGAGATATCCCTAAGAGATATTAAACCTTAAAGATTTCCTTAACTAAGGAATATCCTACTAAGATAATAAACCTCTAATAATTATACCCTATAAGCTACTTTCTAATTATAAGGTTAAAGAAGGTCTTAAGTCTAACCTTTTAGAACCTATTAACTATTTAATTATTACGAATTTTATAATAGCACTTAAGTAATACCTAGATAAGTTCTATATATTACTTACCCTAACTAAGTATACCCTTTTTAAGTTAGTAATAAAAGCGAGTATTATAGCTATTACTTATAAGAACTTCGAATAACGTTTAGTAAACTACTATAGATATATTTAAAAGTTAATATTTTATAAGGAAGTATATAAAACCGCTTAATATATTTAAAGCAAGGTCCTATAGGTATAAATAACTAACTTATAACTATTTACTAATACTATTAGATAGTAATATTACCTTAATCTCCCTTACTATAATTAATATATTAAAATAGAGACTAAATAGGGCTAGACCCTAGACCTAACGCTCCTTTTTAAAGAGGATAAAGAGAGGGGAGGCTATAAGACCCTAAGAGCTAAAGCTATAGATAAGCTAGATATCTTAAAACCTATATTTAAACTTAATATAATAATAATCCCTAAAGCTTTCTTAGTACTCCTATTAACTCTAGAGGAATATTATAAGTTTAGACGAAGTTTTATAAATAGCTTATAACTCCTACTTCTTAAACTTATATTAAAGGATATAACTACTATATTAATACTAGAGCTAAGCTTAAATACCTTCTATATATTATTTAAAAAAAGTAAAGATATATTAAATACTTTATTCCTAACCTAAAGAAAAGGAATAAGTAGCCCTCCTATACCTAAGCTAAGTAACTTATAGAGTTACCCTAATACTTATAGCTAGGGTAAGTAATATAATAAGATAGGCGCCTAGGAACTAGAAGCTAGCCTATTAAATCTTAATAAAAGTAAAAGATATAATTAGGATATTAAATATATAGAGGACGCTCCTCTATTACTACTACTACTTACGCTACCTAGAGATCCTAATAATAGAGGTAATAATAGTAACCCTAAGGGTTAAAACGATAAAAGAAGTAGCCCTAGCTATAGTAGTAGTAATAGCTAAGGTAATTAATACCCTTAACTACTAGCTAGGCTAAGAAATACTATTAAACTATTATCTAACCCTAATAGGTTCTTAGTTAGCTATAACTTTCTTATATTCCTTCTCTCTATAGATAAAGAAGGGGTAGTATAAGTAATAGCTAGAATATTAGCTATAGAACCTAGGTATAGCACTCCTCAATTTAAGACTAATATAATTAGGTTATTCGATCTACTTTTATATAATAATAAAGTCGAAGATATATATATTAATAATAGTTTAAGAACTATCTACTAAAATATATATCGTTTTATTAATATAATTAATAGCTATATTAAGTTAGATAATAAGAACCTAGCTATAGCTACCCTTAACTTATATTAGACCTTACTAAGGTATACCTTAGACTAATACTATACTAATCTAATACTTAATAAGAAGGTAGAACTTAAGGACCCTAACTATAAGCTAGATTATTAAAAAGAGTTATTACTTAAACGTTTTTATTTATTATATAAAATCGCTAAAGTATATTTAACTAAGGAGAGGTATACTCTATGCGATATATATAATTAATATGATATTTAATACTAGATAACTAAGGTTACTTAACTATATAAAGATACTAAAGAGAGCAAAACTAAGGTATTAACTATTACTTATAATAAGATAGATATAGAACTAGTTATTAATATTCCTTAGCTAACTAGTAATACGAATTATAATAAGTTTATTATAAGCTTATAGAAGATAGTCCCTAGCTAGTATTAAATAGTTATTAAAGGATCCTAGTAATTATTAGTCTAACCCTCTACTAAGGTAACCTATATAGGAACCTCTGTAGCGTAATTATTACTAAAAGAGACCTTAAAAGTAAGCCGCACTATAGCTACTCGTTACTTATACTATATAAACCTAAAAGGGACTATATCTAGCCTATTACTATTAAGACCTATAAAATAAGCTACTAATATAGCTATTAAACCCTTATTATCCGCCTGCAGGGAGATTCAGTTTAACTAGTAATAAAGGCTTAAATACTAATACGAATAGCTTAGTTAACGCGTTTAGCGTTCTTAACTACCTAGTTACCCTTTAGCCTATATAACTAAGGGTACTAGTTATAAGTAAGCAGAAGAGGAAGTATATACTTTATTAAACGAGGGCGACTTTAACTATATCTAGTATATTAAAGCTAGCGAGGATTTAGACTTATATAAAGAAGACTTAGTTATTAGTACTAATAACGAGGATAACTAAGAGCTATAAGAAGATAATCCCGAGCATATTAACCTAGTTACTTAACCCGCTTATTACTATAAATACCCTCTAGGTTATATCCCTAGATATAAGGATAAGTACCCTATTTTTAATATTAACTCCTTCTAAAATTCGCTCCTTAAGGATCCCGGAATCTACTTATATAAAACCTACCTTTATAACGCTAAGCTATATACTAACTTCGAGGGTATCTTCTTATATTAGACCCTTCTATCCCCTTAGCTAAATATAACGCTTATTAGCCCCGTTAAGCCGTAGTAATATATAATTATATATTTATACCGCTATATATATATTAAAATTATTATCTAAGGCTATTATAACGGATTACTAATTATAGTCTGCGTTAATACTAGTATAGACCGCTTAGTTATAAGTAAAGCCTGCTTTTAATAGTTCCGTATCCTCTTAAGAGAACCTAAGGTATTTAAGCTCTAAGGTATAAGAAGCCTTAAGACTATTGCCTAGGTAACCTTTATAATTCTTATATAAGGATAACGACCTAATAGATATATAATAACTACTAAGCTTTATATAAGTATATAGCTTATTCTATATTTAGATACTAGTCTACTTATAGAGTAAGACTTTAATATACTTAATAGGCTTAACGTTCTAAACTCGGAATTATATATCTAAATCGCATCCTATAATAATATTTAAATTCCCTCTTAGATCTATTTAAAAATCCCTTGAAAAGTTTATAATATATATACTATAAGAAATTTAACTATTATATTATATAATTACTCTACTATTTAAATTAAGATATTATTAGTAAAATAGAGTCCCTTCTATTTAGCCTAAAGCACGAAGGGTATATATATATATATATAAGCAATTTACTACTTATTCCTATTATTAATAACGCTCCTTACTTATTAAAGATTAAAAGAGGCACTAAGCTTAGAACTCTAGCGCCCTTTAAGTCTAATAGATACCTTAAACTAAAGACTTGTAATTAACTATAAATAGCCTTTTTAATATTATTATATAAGGACCTAACGTATTACGCCGTTTTTAGCCTTTCTAATTATAAGCTTATAATACTCGCTTAGCTACTAGAACTATTAGTTAATAAATAAGTAGAAATCTCTAACCTAACTAGTAAGGAAGCGCTCGCTAACTATAGCGTAACTAATAATAATATAACGCCGAATAGTAGAGATATCTATAAGGGGAATATTAACCTAAATAATAAGATAGGTATAACTAAGCCTAAAAACTTACTAGTAGTTATTACTAAGGAAGGTATATATATTTATAAATAAGACGCTAAAGCTATATAACGCTTTAAAGAGGTTATCTTATATTACCTTACTATCTAGAAGGACTAAGGACTAATTAACCTTCTAGAAGATTAATATCTTAAGGTCGAACTTATTAAAAGATAGTAGAATATAAATATTAGCTAATAACCTTATCCTATTAATAAGGAAGATAAGAACCTTATTAATAAAACTTTAAATAAGCTCTACGCTTAAAACTATATAGAATAGGGTAACTCTAGACCTATACTATTTAGAGCCCCTATATTTACTATATAGCAAATTATAAATAGTAAGTATAAGGGTTATATAGTTATAGACCTATATACTCTTAATAAAGCTATTATCCCTAATATATACCCTATATTATTATAATAAGATATTATTAAACGCCTTCGTAATAAGCTATAGATTACTATAGTTAATACTCGATCCTTCTTCTATTAGTTTCTAGTTAAGAAGGAATATTAAGATCGATTTATTATAGTTAGCTACTAGGGATAAGAACATTTAAAGGTAGCACTTATAGGATTCCGTAATTCACCCGCCTACGCTTAACGCGTTATAAATAGACTCCTATAACTATATAAGGAATATACCTATACGTTTATTAATAATATTATTATCGCCTTAAAGGACCTTAATACCTACCTTAAGTACCTTAATATAATTCTTAAACTCTTTATAGATATTAGACTCTCGCTTTTAATAAAGAAGTTATTTATTATATATCTTTCTATTAAGCTACTTAGCTTTACTATTAATACCTTTAGACTATTAAATACTTAAGATTATATTAATACTATTAAGAAAATTAAGTACCCCTATAACCTCTACTAACTTAAATACTAAATAGGTATAACTAGGTTTCTATAATATATAATACTACGCTATAGCTATTATATTTAACTACTCTAATAGTATAAAATCATATTACTAGCTAAAGCCTAAGCTTAAGGGAAGGATAAAAGCGCTATAAGAAAGCTCTTCTATTAAAAGATAAGTTTTAAACCTATACTAGAAGAAGTAGCTAGCTTTAATAATATTAAAGACGCTTTAATAATAAATAACGCCTTATTCTACTATAACCCTAATAAGTAGCTATTTATATAGCTTAACTCGTTAAAGGAATATAGATACTCCGCGCTAATCTTCTAGCTAGCTAACTATATCAAATAGAAACCTTATAACCCTATTAAGCGTACTAATATATATCTAATTACCTATATTAATAAGGCCCTTAACTAAGCTAAATAGAAGTATTAGCCTACTAAACTCGAAGTAGCTTGCTTAGTATAGGTAGTAAAAAGGTATTAGCTAATACTACGTTTATCTAGACGAGACCCTATAATAGTACTTACTAACTATTTAGTAATATATAATATTATTAAATAAATATCGCTATAGTTAGAGGATAAGACGAGGTCTAACTTACGACTTATATTATTATTAGAATATCTTAGCTAGTTCTCCCTAGTATATTATTATATCCCTAGAATGTTAAATATCGTAGCGGACGCGTTATTATACCTATTTATAATAGAAATCCCTATTAAAGACGTTAGGGAACTCGATAAGATATAGGACGATATATTAATAAGTATTAACTTTATAATAGAAGTATCTCTTAATAATAACTTTAAAGCTAAGCTTATCTACTTATATATTAACTCTAAGTCCTAGAGTAGAGCTTATAAGATACTCTATAAAAAGGTAGATAATATAGACCTTAACTTCGTTATATATAATAATCTTCTTTACTATATTAACCCCTATATTAATAAATAAAGACTCTATATCCTAAAAGAGTTAGTAACGCCTCTTATTAAGGAAGCTTATAATAACTACTATTACTTTAGTAAGGAATAGACGTAGAGAGCTATTAATAAACACTTTTATATACTATATCTTAAATAATAAATTAATAATTATATAGCTAATTACTTATAATATAGAATAATAAATATAGAACGTTAACTACTACTTAGCGTGATATAGCTAATATTAATACTAGGGATTCCCTTCTATATAATTACTATAGACTTTATTATTAGACTTCCCGAAATACCTTTATAGTATTTAGGCTATAAAGTAGAGAACTTCCTACTTCTTAATATAGTACTTACTATAA
>JAVHLU010002017.1:0-22423 GCA_036785755.1 Colletotrichum ledebouriae
TAGCTACTATTATATTAATTCTAAATAAAATAACCTAGCTACCCTCCTACTTTCTTAACTCTTCCCTATATATAATATAATAACTATATATATACCTAACTTTAGTTCTAATAATAACCTTATTATATATATACGCGTATATACGCCTATATTACGCAACGATCTTAAAGCTATTATAATATACTAACGTATTTATAAATACCTCTAAAAAAGAAGACTAGCTAGGCTATAGCCCTTAAGAAGGCGTGCGCTACTAAAGGTAAAAATAAAGCTAGGGGTAGAGGGGCGCGCCCTCCTCTCCTAGAGAGTAATAATAAGGTTATATATACGTCGTTCCTTCTTATTATTAATATATAATATACTAATATATTATATAATAAGTAGAAGGAAGAAGTATAAGTAACTTATAGAGAGTAGTTCTAAGGGTAAGGGTTTATAGCTTAAGAGGCCCTAGGGTTACTCTCTTAAGTAATCTAAGAGGATAGCTCCTAGTAAGTTATAATCCCTTTATTATTACTACTATATATTAGAATATTACTAACCTCGTTATTATTATAATCCTTGAGGAGATAGATAAGGATAAGAGTATTAATAAGAGTAGTTTAGAGCCCCCTCCTAGCTCTCCTCCCCCTAGTAAAAGTATAGAAGTAAAGTAAATATTCCTATTTAATAAGCGCTACTTTTAATATATTTTAAGTAAGCTCTTAGGCTTATTAGATAGAAGGTACTTACCTAGTATAGTAAGTAAGTATAACTACTATTATAAGGGTAAGGTACCTTATTAATAAATAAGCGCCCCTATTACTATTATAGCTTACTAATATACTAAAGCTAAGACTTCGGATAACCTAGTAGTTAGAAAAGTAAGGTTTTATATATACTTTATTTCTATAACTATCTTCTAATATAACCTATAGACCCTCGCTTATTAGAGAGCTACGCTCTATAAGGCTATTACTACCTAGAAGGAGGAGATTATAATAATAAAAAAGGGTAGTAATAATAAGGGTTTAGGCAGGGCTCCTAAGGTAATAAGTAGTTCTAGTATATATAGCGTCGTCGCTCTATCTCCTACCCTAGTTCTATTTAGAACCCTAGTAGTTAGTATAGATATACCTATACCTTATCTACCTACTAGTAATATAGCTACTATAGTATACTATATAGTTAATAGTCTTATTAATATATATTTACTAGAGGTATTACTACCCTTATATAATATCCTAATAGATTAGTATAAGCGAATCCTCTAAGGTTAAGTAGTAGAAAATTAGCGTTTTAGGGTAGCCCTTTAGGGTAGATTATATTCTTTTTACTCCTAGAAGAGTAACTTTAAGCTCCCTAGCTAGTAGGTTATAAATTAATTAAAAGTTAGGTACTACTAGCCCTCTTATACTTATTTAGAGCATCCCTTATTTATTATAATTATTCTCTATATATCTTTTAGATTAAGGAGCGAATAGAAATATTCGAATTTCTTAGAGCTAAGAACCTTTATAGGACTATTAACTAGTATATCGTTTATTAATATATATACTATACTAAATAATTATCTAGCGTATTCTTATTATAGCTATATATTCTAAATATTAATATACTATAGCTTAGTTAAGATCTATTCCTTTTTACCTACTATAAGACGAATTATCTATTAGTTATTATAGTAAATCTTCTTAATATCGCTAAGTTCGAGAGTAATATCCCTAAATAGCCTCTAAAGAGTAATTATCTCCTTAGTAGTATATTTAAGGCTTAGAAGCTCTGCTTTTATTATTAACGTTATAACTATAGCTTATTAAATAGCCTTTTACTAGAGTAATCCTCTAAAGACCGAGATTATATACCCTTAAGACGACCTCTATATCTCCTTATTATTTATAAATAAAGCGTTATTTATAATTAGTAGTACCTATCTACCCCCTAAGTTACTAAAGCGTATTATAAAGTAATAAGTATAATATAAGTACTATATAACGTAATTAGTAGTAGTATAGTAATAAGGAACGGGGTTTATTAGGAATCTTAAGAGTAGGGAATATATAAAAGCGATATTAGGTTAGATTATAATAGTAATATAGAGTATAGAGCTAATCTTCTCTTAGAAACTCTTTACCTCTAATAATATTATTACTATATTACTCTTTAGGAGTAATAAGTTTAGAAGGGGGGTTACTAGCGCTCTTAAGTTAAATAAATTAAACTTCTTTATAACCCGCTTAATATATTAGTTATAAGAAAGGTATATTTTTTATATAGCTTAGTTATAAATAACCCTAATTCTAAGATAGTACTTAACTAGGCCTTATTCCTTTAACTTATACGCTTCTTTTAAGCTAGTAATTACCCTTTATATTACTTCTTTATAGTTCTTATACAATAGGATAAGGAAGTTATATATATAGAAGATAATAAGGACCCTCTTCTTAGTTAACTAGAGGAGATATAGGTCTTTGCTCGTAGGTATAAAGCCTAAGCGCTAAAAGGTTAAGGAGAACTCCTTATACTAGAGTAGTAGTATATCCCTTAGCCTATAGAGTATGTAGCATAGTTTAATATACCTTCTAACCTACTTAAAGCTATTTAATAACTTA
Organism: Colletotrichum ledebouriae; assembly: GCA_036785755.1. Lineage (NCBI taxonomy): Eukaryota > Fungi > Ascomycota > Sordariomycetes > Glomerellales > Glomerellaceae > Colletotrichum > Colletotrichum ledebouriae. The sequence continues at coordinate 2,592 of JAVHLU010002017.1, forward strand.
TAAATAATTAGGTCTTTATTTAGGTCCTAAGAGGCATGTAGGAATATATTAATAATATTAAATTATTTAACTTCGAGGTTAAATCATATAATAATTACTATTACTACCCTAAAGGTATAATTAGCGAGGGTCGCTATATAACTTTATTTAAGGGGTAACTTCTCTTACTAATCGCCTCGAACGTAGATCCTTGCTTTATACTAATTAAGGACGTTATCCTTATTAAAGTTATAGGTAAATACCTACTCTAAAGGGATTAATCTCTTTATTATTATCTATTAATTAATAACGCGCTATATATCTATTTATTATAATTTACCTATCTTAACCTTAGCTACTTCTTTAAAGCGAGTTCGGAGCGCTTATAAGAGGTTTAAAAGTTCCTTTTATAAGCGAGGTAGCTTAGTAAAGTTATTAATAGTAAGATATTTATAGATTATTATAGTTATATAAGCGGGCTTCGCGCTATAAATCGTAGTATAAATATAGCTATAGAGCGTATACTACCCTATATTAGCTTCTAAAAAGGCTTTTTATTAATTAGGTATAAAAGTCTTAAAGAAGCTAGATACCTACTCCCGCTCTATATAGTATTAGAGTAAAAACTAGTAACTAGAGCGTAATTTACTTTTTACTATTCCTAGTTCTAGGTTACTAAGTAGTAAATTATATAGTTATTAGCTTTAAGAAGTTTAGCTATAGCCCTCCTAGTTATATACCTAGTTAGACCTCTATTTAGTATTAGCTCTCTCCTCTCTATCTTAGTATAGCTATACTAATAGATTTAAGGGCTTACTATCTAAAGGTTCGTCCTTATTACTCTTATCTAAAGGTTTATCCTTATTACTCTTACTTACTTTAGAAACGTATTATTAAGTAGGGAGTAGTTTAATTAAAATATAGTTCTTAATCCGTTCCCCTTTAGAATTAACTTCCCTAATAGCTTTATATATATATTTCGTTTCTAATATATATACTACGCTTATTACTTTATTTATTAGAGCTAGGCCTTTATCTAGCTCCAGTATAGGATTAGGGGATAATAGCTACCCCCCCTTCTAACCTACCTATCCCTTAAGAAGCTTTAGGATTCTTCTATTTAGAGGCTTAGTAATAAGAACGAGGGTTAATATAAGTAATTATTTAGTTATAAGTATTAACATAGCTTTATCCTTATTTATAATACCTAGGATCTAAAGTTTAAAGTTAACCCTTGATATAGGCTTTTTAATCTCTTCTACTATCTTGCGGATAATATTTTCTAAGATAGCCTCTTTTACCTTATCCTTTATATAAAAAGTCTATTTATTAAATATTATATTTTATATAATAATAACTACTTATAACGCGGGGATCTAGACCCTATATAGGTTATAGGCGTTTAGAATATATCCTATTAGGTATCTAATATATCCCTATAGTATTACTTTTAAAGTCTCTCTTATTAATTCCTCTCTCTTATTCCCTCTTAAGGGGGTATATATAGTAGCTATAGGTATATATATATCCCTAGTAAGGGTAAAGGTTATAGGTTAGGGTCGCTCTATTATTAGGTTACTACTAGTAAAAGTTCTAGTAGAACAACTCCTCTTTAATCTATAGTAGCAAATACTAGTTATAGCGCTTAAGTAGGCTTATATTATAAAGCGTTATTACTACTAGTACTATCTTAGCCTATAGTTTTATAAGTAAGCTAGCTATAGCGAGTATCTTAATCGTTTAAGTTATAACTTCCTAACTAGCTTATTCCCCTCTACTATTTAGTTCCTTTATATATAGAGGGGTTGTTTTAACCTCTATTCCTTCTATATAGGTCTAATCCTTATATCTTATATAGCTTATAAGTAAAATTACTAACCTCTTAATATCTTATCTAATCTTATAAATAGAAAGTCACTTCTATTAGGATACTTACTACTTAAAAATATATAGAGCGAGTATAATGCTATTATAGGTCTTATTAATATATAGGAATATAAAGAGCTAACTAGTATATTTATCCTTAATAATAAGGAGCTACTAGTTCTAGTTAAAGCCTTTAGGGTAGTTAAATAGATCCTATATAATCCTATAGTAAGGGCGTATTACCTTATCTTCTAACGTTTATCTTAAAATTACCTATTTAGTATATATAACTATATAGTATTAATACTATAGGTATATTAGGCCTTTAATCCTTACCCCCTAAGTAATATATACTAGCTACTCTAGAGCCTTAGGGCTAAGGTAGCTACTTTAGAGGTACTAAAGCATCGCGTTATTACTCTAGTCTAGTAGTAGTATAAAAGAGGTATACTTATATATTATAAGTATATAGTTTATATTATTAATAATAATATTAATACTTCAGCAGATCCGCTTAGGAATAGAGTATAAGGAATAAGGCTTATATTTAAAGAAGGCGAGGTTTGCTTTCTTAATACGTTTCTTAATTATAATACTATTCTTATAGGTTCTAAAGTAAAGTATATAGTTATACCCTAAATACTAAATACCTATCTTCTAAAGTAGTGCTTTAGAAATAATATTAATATAAAAGTTCTCTATATATCTTATATTATAGAGCGTAAGGTTCTCTATATTTATACCTTTCAAGCTATTAAGAGTATTCTTAATAATCTATATACCTTTTATAATAATTAGGTATAAAGCTATTCTAGAATTAACCCGTTCTCTATTATAATACCTAATTAAGGAGGGGATAAGTAGGGACTTATTATTTATAAGGTATATCTCTCTATAGTTATCTAGGATTATAAACTTATATAATATATAAGGTCCTAAGTAAGGGGCTATAAAGATACTTAGATACTCTTTATCTAAGTTAACTATATTATTCTTAACCTTATTTAAGAGGGCTATATAGAAAGTAATTACTATTATATTTATAGGGTAGCTAGGGGCTATATTAGATTTCTTAGATAAACCCTTATTACCCCCTTTATTATTTTAGTAGTTTTTACCCTTATAAGGTATAGTATATAGCTAGCCCTTATAAGCGAGTTCTATATAAAGATTAGTAAAGCGTAGGTTACTATTTAACTAGTTATAGATCTAAGCTACTTATATATTTATTACTAATATATAGGGGCCCTTCTAGTAACGTCTAGTTAAGGCAGCTTTTAAGTAGTTATAATTAATACTTAGCTATTAATAGCTTAACCTATATAAGTACTGTTTACTAATAGATAAGTTACTAGTTATAGGAATACTTAATAAGTTAGTCTTATCTATATAACTAGCTAGTATTGCAAAGACCCTAGCGCTTTATCCTTATAAGCTCGAGTAAAGTATATCCTTATATAAGAGGTCCTTAAATATATTAGTTTATTAGCTTATATTAAAGACTAGGGTCCTTACTCGCTCTTATTTTAGGATATTTAAAATCTCTATATTAGCCTAAGTAGGTATAAAGTAATAACTTACTACTTAAAGAAAAGGTTTTAAAGTAAGGGTATTACTCGCTTTAGGAAGCTTAAGCTTAGTAGTGTGGAGGTAGACGCTCCTAAAGTCCTTAATTTAGGTATTAGAATTAATACTCCTATTTACCTTTTCTAGGACTTAGATATACTCCTCTTAAATAATAATAAGAGTACTAGTTTTACTAGAAGTATAATAATATTTAAGATTAATAATAAGATTATAAAAAGTTATATTCTATTTAGCGAGAAGTTCTATATATATAGGTATAATAATATTATAAGTAATAGTTTCTATAACTAAATAGTTAATCTCTTTAAACTCTTAGTCCTCGCGGGTTTATTTAGACTCTTATATAGCGAGTGAATAAAAGTACTCTAAGTGTTATTCCTATATACCTATAATATTCTTATTAATTATAACTAGGGTAGCTAGAGGCTAAAGGGGTTATAATTTATTTATTATCTATATCCTAGTAGTAGACTTAGGAGTAATTCTAGAAGTAGTATTAATAATAGCCTCCTCTAGAGCCTCCTAGTTAAATAGAGTAATATATTAATTATAAGTACTCTTCTCTTATCAGTACTAAGTATTAATATCCTAGTTTTACTTAGTAATATATATATTAAGACTTAGGGTTTCTAATAAGGTCTTACCTAAGTATAAAGATCCCTTAGGGTTATCTAAGTTAATATACTTCTAGACTTTAGTAGCTTAGGCTTTAGCTTAGATTATAATATACTAAGTAGCGAAGTCCCTATATATAGTTAAGTAATATAATACTATAGTAATAGTAATAGAAGATATTATAATTAAAGTTATTTAGAAATAGAGGGTTTATAGTAATAGAGGATAGTAGTAATAAGGAGGAAAGAAGGAATAAGAGAGAGGAAGTTTTAATAAGTACTTTTAGTACTAAAGGCTTATTTTAAAATAGTAGTTAGGGGTCTATTTAGAGCTAGGCTTATAACTATTAGGAAACGTTCTATAGGGCTATATTTATAGTTACTAAAGAGCTTATTCTATTATAATAAGAGTAGCTATAACGTAGTTACTTATAACTATAGTTAGAGGAATAACCCCTAGAAAAAGGTCGCTCTAGAGCTAATATTAGTTATATACTACGCTAGGAATAGGTAATACTAAAGGTATTATAGTAAATATATAGGTAATTAAAGACCTACTAGGGCCTCTAAATTAGAAATCTAATAAAAAGGGTAGTAAAAACTCCTCTTCCTAGGGAGGTATATTAGAATGCTCTATCGCTTACGCTATAGTAATTCTAATATTATACCCCTAATAGATTCTATTTACCTAAAATATAAGCATGCTCTCTAGTAATCTATAGGGCTAAAAGAAAGTGTAGCTTTTCTTTTTTTACTATACTATTAGCTATAAAGGTAATTTAAAAGCTCTATTATATAAGAGCTCTATAGAACTTATATAAAATACTAGCCTTTTATAAAGTTTAACTTCTCTTAGGAATTAGATAGAATAAATTAAGGGTATTATAATAGGCGTAGTAGTAGGGCTACCTACCTTGCGCGTAGTAGGAAAGCTAGGATTATATAAGCCTATATATATATATACGCCTGCGCGCAGGCCTGCCCTTAGAGTAGTTCTTCCCTAATATATATATAATATATTACGCTCTTTTTATTAGGGTCCTTCTATTGATATAGCTATAGTTATCCTATCCTATCTTAATAATACCTAGAGGTAGATCCGTTCTTTTTATATACTTTTAAAAGCATCTTAGAGAGTAGCTATCCTTATTAATAGATCTTGAAAGAACTAGATACTATAGTAGTTAGGGTAACTATAGCTATACTGCTCTTTTTATTAAGGCTATGTATTTAAGTCTCCCTTATTTCCCTTTTTTTTTTATAATCGCGCGCGCTTATAATTAACTACTTAATTACACCCTTAATTATAACTATTGTTACGCCTGTAATTAGGCTTAGTTATACCGCTTAGTTACGCCTATTATTACGCCTTATTATACGCCTACTTTCGCACTATTTATAGCGCTACTAATACGCTATTTTAGGCTAATTACTATAGTTATTATTACGCTCTTTTTGCGCCTGCTGCTGCCTACTACGCCTACCTGCTGCTACCTGCAGCCACGTAGACCTACCTAACGAAGAAGGTCTATACCGCACTATACGCTATATTCCTACGCACTCGCTATAAAGGGTATAAGTTATAGGGAGGACCTATAGTATAGGGTTATAAGTCTACGCGCTATTATAGTTACTATTATAGAGGTTATAGGTTTAACTCTAGATTTCTTTTTTCCTATAGAGCTCTTTTTTTTAGCTTCTATATTCCTAGCTTTAGGGAGGCTTATAATAGGCGTAGTAGTAGGGCTACCTACCTTATGCGTAGTAGGAAAGCTAGGATTATAGAAGCCTACGCATATATATACGCCTATGCGCACGCCCGCCCTTAGAGTAGTTCTTCCCTAATATATATATAACGTATTACGCTCTTTTTATTAGGGTCCTTCTATTTATATAGCTATAGTTATCCTATCCTATCTTAGTATTTACCTTAGGGGTTAACTATAAAAGGTTCCTCCTTCTTATATATAGCTTAGGGTATAGGACTTATATAGGTAGTCCCCTTTATATATATAGGTAAGAGCTTAGATTAATATATTAATCGTTTTCTTCTTATCTTAATAGGTATTTCTACTTTATTAGGTCTTATCTTAGTATTTATTCTAGTTATCTTATAATATTATCTCTAGTAGGTCCTATATATTTAGACGCTAGTATAGATTTAGCTAGCTCTAATAATAAGTTCTATACCTTATAATACTATAACGAAGTATACGCTAGGCTAGGGCGTTCTACTATTAGAACTCTAGTAAATAATCCTTAAAGCCCTTACTTAATAGATAACGCTAGGATAGGGTATTTATACCTCTATCTATAAGGAGTAGCAGGCTATATTAGAGAAAGAAAGCTTTTACTTACTAAAGCTATAGGTTTTATACCTAGATAATTTATACTTAGATAAAATAGAAGCTATTATTAATCCATAGTAAGTAAAGCTTGTTAAATATATTTAGCTAAATATCGCGCTAAAGCTATATATATACTAATATTATTAGGACTCCGAAAGTAGTATATAAGCTTCTAGGAATAATAAAGTAGTTTAGAAGGTAATTATAAAGCTTTTTTCTATACTATTTAAATAGCTAGAGGATACTAAGCTAATACTAGAGCTTAGTATCTAGTCTCCTAGTAATAGGGAGTATTACTTTAAGAACCTCTACTTTAGATATAATAATAAGTATAAGCCTACCTTACCTAGTTATTATATATATTCTTTTAACTATACTAATAAGTATCCTAATAACTATAGCTACTTAAATAGTCGCTAGGTTTAGAGCCCTAGTTATCTAGCTATTATATAAATCTTCTCGCCCCTTAGATTTGAATTCTATAACGCCCCTTAAGTTAAGGTAGTAATAAAACTAATTATTTATTAATAGTGTTGAGGATAGATTAAACCTAGAGTCTTATATTATATCTTTAATAAACTTTCTTAGCTAAGATTATTAGTATATAAGCTATAGCGAAGTTAGAATAGTTATTAAGGTTACTCCTAGGATCTCTATACGCAATATATAATATTAATCTAGAGCTTTTAAGTATATTTACTAACTAGTAGCTTTTGAAAATACTTTACCTTAATTAAATCCTACTTACTAGAAATACTTAATTAAATATTATTATTTAAAGAGATAAATAAAATACATATAGCTCTATTTTAAACTTTATAGTTTAACCCCCTAGACGTTATATAAGCTGCGTTATTTATTAAGTTTGGAATTACGCTGTAGCCCCTTTATAAAAAGACTATAATAAATTTAGCTAGTTCGTCGGTATAATTCGGGAAATATTATATAAGTATTTTAACTTATACCCTCTATTAGTTAAGGAAAATAATATAGGAACCCTATATATTCTTACTACTTATAAGTAAACCCTCTAAATATTATAAAGTTAGACGCGCGCTATACTAGGGCTAATTATATTAGAGCTAAATAGGCTACTAAGGCTCTTATAGCCTAGAAATACCCTCGCTAAACCTTCTAGTAAGGTGCTATAAAAGCTACTATATAAGATAACTTCTTAACTTAAAAGGTCGACCTTCTAGTAAGGTACTAAAGGTAAATATTATTATATAAGAGGTAACTCCTTAACTAAAGAGGTCTTTCCTTAGAGGTTCTTATAGCTAGAAGTATAGGAAGCTCTACTACGAGTAGGGCTTTATACCTCTCCCTCTTCCTTATCTAACCTATAATAAATCCTTAATTATATTAGTACTAGACCTTATATATAAAAACGCTAAGCTTGCGCAAGGTATACCCTTTAATACTAATAACGCGCGAGAGCTCGCTAGAGAGTTTAGTATTAATATAATTAATAAAACCTGCTCCTTCTTTAATTACTCTATTATATATAGAGAGCATATTATTAATATAGCCCTTAAGAGGGCTCTTATTAATACCCCTAGAGGGGATACTCGCTATTATATTATAGCTAAGTAAATAGACTTAGTAGTAAAAGCTAGGCAGGTTATTATATACCCTATAGAGTAGCCCTTCTTCGAGCTATATTACTTATAATTAGTACTACTTTTATAAAAAGGAGTCTTAGCTTTTAGTATTTATTTATTATGTTTCTAGTAGAGGCTTTAGACCTCTTTTAGTTATATAAATAATATTAGGTTTAGAAGTATTTATAATCCTTAATACTTATATTAAGAAAACTTACTTAAATATAAAAATAGGAGATAACTATTCTTTTAAGAACTACTATAAAAACTATACTCTTAATATTATAGCTATATATAATAGTACTATAGAACGGTCGCTAGGGAGAAGTTTCCAAGTTTCTCTACTATATAATAATATCTAATTACGCTTATATAAGATAGCGTAGAATATAGGAGTTTAAGTTAGAGTTTAATATAAAATAGGATTAGTAGAGTATTTAGTAAAACCTTTAAGTTATCTAAGAACCTAGAATTTTAATAGATATTAAGTCTTATACCTATATAATAAAGCTCCTAGACTTACTATTAAGCGAAGTTAATCTAGTATCTTTATAGTAGATATAGAAAGAAGTAGAGTTAAGCTAGTATAATAATAGGATATAGATACCTTTAAGGATAGGAGAGGAGAGTATTAGACTAATAAGAGGAAATACCTATATGTATAGAATTATAGAGGATAGTCTTATAGCTATTTAACCCTAGTTTCTAACCTCTAATTACGTATAAGATCCTTATTTTTATATTAGAGATAATAAAAGAAATAGCTAGGTTAAGAATATCCTATTAAGCGCTACTAGACTACTATAAATATATATAAAAAGAAATAAGAGGTATTATTAGTAAGAGAAGATATCGTTTTTTTATAGCTAGTAGTAAGTTTATTATTAAAATAAATAAGAGAAAAAATAGAGAATAATAAGTTTACTCTATACTATAATCTATTAGTATTTAATAGGATAGGCTAGGAGCCTCGCGCTAAGAAGTAGTATAAGTTAGTACTAAGTACTAAATATATATTAAACTAGCTATAGCTATTATATAGTAGTTACCTCTATAATAAGCACTCCGCCCTAAGTAGAATATTAATAATAATATTCTAGGAAAGGTAGAGGGGGTTAGATAACTATTTCTAGGAATTAAAAACTAATTCCGGAGTTATAGTACCTAGCTTTAGGGGTAGGTTCCTTATTATATATAACCCAAAAGGCTATTAAATAGGATACTTATTAAGGATAGGTAGTAATTAGGGGTTATAATATATAAGACTAGTGCTATTATAATAGCTATAAGCGCTTAAGGGGAGGGTTGTTATAAAGAAGGGTATATAGGACGAAGTCTATAATAAAGGAGTATATATTATCTATATTAAGATATCTATAAGAAGAAGTCGCTCTAAATAGGGGTATATAGACTCAAGGGATATATATACCTACTCTAGAGTAAGTAGGACTATATATAACTATATTAGTAGGCCCTATTCTATATAATATACCCCCTAGCTTTAGAATATTCCCTAACGCTAAATATAAAGTAAAATAAAGCTATTTATAACTAAATATAATAAGGAGAGTAGTATCCTAAGGATCCTATATAGCGCTACTTATAGAATAATAAGAAGAGGGGGAGTAGTCCGCTTAGTAATAAGGGGAGCGATCTACTTAAGAGGGCCTAGCTATAGCTATAATAACGAGGGGAGCGATTTACTTATAAGGGGGTTAGTATATTAGGAGGGCCCTGCGCTACGCTATTTATAATAATAGTAATAGGAGTAGTCTACTTATAAGGGTAGGGTGGGTTAGTATAGTATATACTATACTAACTATAATAATAGGAGTATCTTACTTAAAAAGGGGGGGTTTATACCTCGATATTTATTAGGTATTTAATAGAGGGTCTTATAATACCCTCCTTCTAAAGCGCGTTATATAAGTAAGAGAACTTATTAATATATAGGGTAGCTAGGATAGCTTCTTTTTCTAGCTCTATTAGCTAATAACTTATTTAGCTTTATTAAGCTAAACTACTAAAAAGAAGTAATTATAATATTATACTAGCTAATAGTAGGTATATTTATAGGGGTATTATATATAATCCCTATTATTATCTCGCCTTAGTATAGAGTTTTTAGTAATAATAGGTTTAGGTCTTCCTATTAATATAATAAATACGCCTATAAGGGTGCTAAGCTACTTTAACTACTGGGCAATAAGAGTACTAAATATTAAAGCTATCTTAATAAGGGGGTATAGCGTAGTACTAGTCTATTTAGCTATAATAACCTTACTAAGGGCGTTCTATACCTATATAAGCGCCAGATACCTACTAACTACCTTAAGGAAGCACTTAGTTATAATAACCCCCTAGATTTTAGAGATCTTAAGTAACCTTAGATATTAATATATTGTATAATATTACTAATCCTAGATATATAGCAATATAGAGGTATTTACTTGCTTTAGAATATAAAGGTATTTATCTTAAATAGTAGTAACTATAATAAGGTCTATAGGGGTAATTAACTACTTAAGCGCTTATATAAGGGATTAGAAGGAGGTATTCTAAATAGCTACGAGGTTATTCTAAGTTACTATAAGTAATAAGGCGTTAATAGTATAATATATAAAGTTCTAAATATTATAGTAACTACTAAGGAGAGACTTTTAGGTCTCCTTAGTAATATTATAATTAGCTATATATATACTATACTTATTATAAATATTATTAACTGTAAGAATACCGAAGGTATATCTTCAAAAATTCTATAATAATCTTATAAGGGTTATATAAACCTTAATAAATAAGTATAGTATATATAGTTACATACCTATATAATATCCCTTTCATAATACTTTAATAACTATAAAACATAACATAATAACTATAAAAGTTTTTCCTTTATGGAATAAATACTTTAAAGATCTATATAAATTCTAACAATAGCAATAGCCTTATATATATATATATGTTTATAATGCTTAGCTTTATAGCTATAAATACACAGGAATTCCGCACGGACCACATAGTAATCTAAGCGCGACTTCTGCTTAATAAGCTACTGCTTTATACTTACGTTTTAGAATATCTTACCCCTTACTTCACGAGGGTAGGATTTATAACTTAGAAATAATATTAATAATATTATCAATATTTAACGATTTCTCTATTAATAATTCCAGGGAAAATACCTCTTTATACTTAAATTTATCAGCTTTTATTATAATATCACTTAGCCTATTAATATCTATTATTCAGGCTGTTTTACCGCCCCTTTCGCTACTTATATACCTATTCGTATAGGTTATAAGCCTAGCTCTAACCTTTTCGATAACCTCATACCTATTTAACCTCCTCCTTATTATAATAAGCACCTTAAGCCTATTCTCTTTATTAAAGTTACCTATTTAAGGTATACTTTTCAAAGATATAGCCTTTATATACCCTACGCTAAACTAGAAATACTAGCTAGACTAGTTTACTAGTTAAAAGATCGAAGCCTCCTATAAGAAGCTATTCAGAACTAAGATCAATTTAATTATACTACTATTAATACCTCTATAAAACGAGACGATATTACTATAAAACTATTTAACCTTACTCCCCTCGATTATATCTTCGAGTTATCCCTAAGCCTATATAAGTCTTCGTTCATCCATATTTATACCGCTATTCGAACGAGGCCTAATATAAGCTATATACTAGATATTATCCTAACTATAGAAGGTTTACCTACTAGGTAGTCTTCTATAGAAGAGGATTAAAACTAAAAGAGGAGGAATATCACGAGTTAAACCCATAACCTCTCGGTTTTAACTATATATATATATATATAATAACAAAGCTATAGTTAATACTACTAAGCTATATAACTATCTTATCTTACTATTGTAATCTATATACTATATTAGAGCTTATATATTATACTCCTAAAGTTATTATAGTATCTAATTTAAAAGTATAGCTTCCTAAGCTTTCTAGATCTAATAACTATAAAGTCTAGTCTATATGTATTAAAGCCTTACTTATTAGTAAGGATATAACTATAGACTTATCTAAGCCTATAGATAATAATAATATTAATCCAAATAATAAGGCTCTAAGTTATATATAGCTATTCTGTAATAATAGGCCTCTAAGGGTTATAAAGGATAATATAATAGCCTACGAGGCTTAGAAACATCTTAAAGACCTATATAAGCCCATAGGGATTACTAACGAGTTCCTAACTTATAAAGAGTTATTTAATAATACTTTAAGTAATTTTAACTCTATAGAAGAATATATAAATAAAATAAAGGAACTTACAGATAACCTAGCATATAATACGCTTAAACTACCTAATTAGGTAGTTATAGCATATATATTAAATAGCCTAGACGAAGAGTATAATAGTTTTATAACTACTATTACTTACGGTCTTAGGGCTAATAAGGATACCTATACGCTCGATAGTCTATTCTCTAATTTATTAGACGAATCAAGACGTAAGGGTAAAGCAGTAAATCTTACTACTAATAATAATAAATATAAAAATAGGAATAAGGTTACTAAAAAGCCTTAGAAAAAGTAAAAGGGTCTATATTATAAAAACTACAAAAAGACTAGCTATACTGAGGATAACTATGCCTTTCTATACCCTAAAAAGGCCCTAGCATAGTGGAATAAAAACAATAATAAAAATGATAATAAGAATAATAATAAAAACAAAAAACCTTCTGCCTCTACTACTACTAAGGAAGTTAATATAACTACCTCAAGGGTTATAAAGGAAGTAGAAGAAGGAAGTAATACTATAAGAACCCCCTATATATCTATAGATTAACCTATTAATTAAAACGAGGATCCTATGGATCTCAATGACTCCGATGAAGATTAGGAATTTGAAAACGTAAATATATCCCATAAAAATCCTTATAATAATAATATAATAACTAATAATATAACCTTAGGTACTTTGATTTAACAGAGTATTATAACTAAGGAAAAGGACTTAGGATCAAGGCGATATAACTAAATTAATACTATATTCTATATCGATACTACTACTACTATCCATATAGCTAAAACTCATACTCTTTTATATAACAAAAAGTCTATAAATACCTCTATAAAGTAGGGCAAAGCAAATTAGCTTACTGCTACTATAAGAGGAGATTCAAATATTTTCCCTAATAATAATAAAATAATATTAAAAGACGTCTATTATATACCTAAACTAGGTATTAATTTACTTAGTTAAAGTCGACTTAATAATATAGGTATAGCCTCTATTATATAGCAGAAACCTATTTTGTATAATATATATAATAGTCGTACTATAGCTACGGGCTATAAGTCTAATAACCTCTATGTCTTTAAAGTACCCTTAAATCAGGGTTATAAAGCCCCCTTAAAGAGGAATAATAATAATAATAATAATAACCTACTCTATACGCAATCTATAACTAATAATAATAAAAAAGATCTATATAAACTATAGCATGACCGTCTAGGTCATATAAGCTATAAATATCTTAAAGATCTTTCAGATAATACTGAAATAAATAATAACCTTATAAATAATAATAATAATAATAATAAGGCTATGAATATAACAAATTTTCTACCTTGTGAAGCCTGCCTTAAGGGTAAGTTTATTACTGAGGTTAATAGATTCAACATATAATAAAGATCTAGAGTATCCAAATTATATAGCCTTAGATCTTTGTGGACCTATAAGTCCTAAAACCTATAATTACTATAGGTAGTTTATAACATTTATTAATAAATATTCCCGCTTTGCGTAGGGAAAGCTATTAAGATATAAGACTACAGAGTCTATTACTAAAGCCTTTAATGAATTTAAGGCTAAAGTTAATAATAATAATAATAATAATAAGTATATAAGAGAATTTAATACGGATAGTGGATTAAAATTCACTAATAAACGTATTAAAACTATGTATATAAATAGTGGTATTATCTATAATATCAGACCTCGTTATACCTATGAACTAAACGGATTAATAGAGCGTATTTAATACCGAACGCGCTTAGCGCAGTTATCCCGCTTAAGGGCGTCTAACGCGTTTAACGTATTAAACGTACCTAAACGTATTAACCCTTATAAAAGGGCTTATTACTTCTAAAGAAAAAACCTTCTAAATATATAGAATTTTTACTTATAATTTTTACTTATTATGTAGACCCTTTTAATTAGTAATATAACCTTAACGGTTAGCTATATCCCCTCGTAACTAAGGATATCCCTTATAATTAAGGAAAGCACTTAACTATATAGATAGCTAACCCTGTTAAGTTTATATAAAGTAATATTATAATAATTAATACCTATAGGTATTATATATCATTAAAGGCTTCTAAACTCCCCCTTTCCCTTAACTAGGAAATATTAATAAGAGATATTAAACCTCGAAGATTTCCTTAACTAAGGAACGTCCTAAAGAGATAATAAACCTCTAATAATAATACCCTATAAGCTGCTTTCTAAATATAAGGTTAAAGAAGGTCTTAAGTCTAACCTTCTAGAACCTATTAACTATTTAACTATTATAAACTTCGTAATAGCGAGTAAGTAATACCTAGATAGGTTCTACGCGCTACTTACCTAAACTAAGTATACCCTTTTTAAGTTAGTAATAAAGGTAAGTATTATAGCTATTACTTATAAGAACTTCGAATAGTATTTAGTAAACTACTATAGATATATTTAAAAGTTAATACTATATAGGGAAGCGTATAAGACTACTTAATATATTTAAAGTAACGTCTTATAGGTAAAAATAACTAACTTATAACTATTTACTAATATTATTAGGTAATAATATCGCCTTAATCTCCCTTATTATAATTAATATATTAAGATAGAGACTAAATAAGGCTAGACTCTAGACCTAACGCTCCCTTTTAAAGAAGATAAAGAGAGGGGAGGCTAGAAGACCTTAAGAGCTAAAGCTATAAATAAGCTAGATATCTTAAAACCTATATCTAAACTTAATATAATAATAATCCCTAAAGCCTGTTTAGCACTCCTATTAACTCTAGAGGAATATTATAAGTTTAGATAAAGTTTTATAAATAGTTTATAACTCCTTTCTCTTAAACCTATATTAAAGGATATAACTATTATATTAATACTAGAGCTAAGCTTAAATACCTTCTATATATTATTTAAAAAAAGTAAAGATATATTAAGTACTTTATTCCTAACTTAAGGAAAAGGAATAGGTAGCCCTCTTATACCTAAGCTAAATAACGTATAGAGTTACCCTAGTACTTATAGCTAGGGTAAGTAATATAATAAGATAGGCGCCTAGGAACTAGAAGCTAGTCTATTAAACCTTAATAAAAGCAGAGGATATAATTAGGATATTAAATATATAGAGAATACTCCTCTATTACTACTACTACTTATACTACCTAGAGATCCTAGTAATAGAGGTAATAATAGTAACCTTAAGGGCTAAAATAATAGAGGAGGTAGCCCTAGCTATAGTAATAGTAATAGCTAAGGCGATTAACGCCCTTAACTACTAGCTAAGCTAAGAGATAGTATTAAGTTATTATCTAACCCTAATAGGTTCTTAATTAGCTATAACGTTCTTAGATTCCTTCTCTCTATAGATAAAGAAGGGGTAGTATAGGTAATAGGTAGAATATTAGCTATAAAGCCTAGGCGTAGTACTCCTTAATTTAAGATTAATATAATTAGGTTATTTAATCTACTTCTATATAATAACGAAGTTAAAGATATATATATTAATAGTAGTTTAAAGACTATCTATTAAAATATATATCGTTTTATTAATACTATTAATAGCTATATTAAGTTAGATAATAGGAACCTAGCTATAGCTACCCTTAACCTATATTAAACCTTGCTAAGGTATACCTTAGACTAATACTATACTAATCTAATACTTAATGAGAAGGTAGAACTTAAGGACCCTAACTACGGGTTAGACTATTAGAAAGAGTTATTACTTAAACGTTTTTATTTACTATATGAAATTACTAAAGCACGTTTAACTAAGGAGAGGTATACTCTATGCGATATATATAATTAACGTGATATTTAATACTAGATAACTAAGGTTACTTAACTATATAAGGATACTAAAGAGAGCGAATCTAAGGTATTAACTATTACTTTTAATAAAATAGATATAGAACTAGTTATTAGTATTTCTTAGCTAGCTAGTAATATAAACTGCGATAAGTTTATTATAAGCCTATAGAAAATAGTCCCTAGCTAGTATTAAATAGTTACTAAAGGATCCTAGCGAGTATTAATCTACCTATCTATTAAAGCGACCTATATAGGAACCTCTATAACATAATTATTACTAAAAGAGACCTCGAAGGTAAGCTATATTATAGCTACTCGTTACCTATACTATATAAACCTAAAAGAGACTATATCTAGCCTATTACTATCGAGACCTATATAGCAAGCTACTAATATAGCTACTAAACCCTTATTATCCGCTCGCAAGGAAATTTAGTTTAATTAATAATAAAGGCCCGAATACTAATATAAATAGCTTAGTTAATACGTTTAGTATTCTTAACCGCCTAGTTACCCTTTAGCCTATATAACTAAGAGTACTAGTTATAAGCAAGTAGAACAGGAAGTATATACTTCGTTAGATAAGGGTAACTTTAACTATATCTAGTATATTAAGGCTAGCGAGGATTTAGACTTATATAAAAAAGACTTAGTTATTAGTACTAATAATAAGGATAACTAAGAGTAATAGGAAGACGATCCCGACTATATTAACCTAGTTACTTAACCCGCTTATTACTATAAATACCCTCCAGGTTATATCCCTAGATATAGGAATAAGTACCCTATTTTTAATATTAACTCCTTCTAAAATTCGCTCCTTAAGGATCCTAGAATCTACTTATATAAAACCTGCCTTTATAACGCTAAGTTATATACTAACTTCGAGGGTATCTTCTTATATTAGACCCTTCTATCCCCTTAGCTAAATATAACGCTTATTAGTCCTATTAAGCTATAGTAATATATAGTTATACGTTTATACTACTATATATACGCTAAGAGTATTCCCTAGGGCTATTATAATAGACTACTAATTATAATCTATGTTAATACTAGCGTAGACCGCTTAGTTATAAGTAAAGCCTGCTTATAATAGTTCTATACCCTCTTAAGAGAACCTAAGGTATTTAAGCTCTAAGGCGTAAGAAGCCTTAAGATTATTACCTAGGTAACCTTTATAATTCTTATATAAAGATAATAACCTAATAGCTATATAATAACCGCTAAGCTCTATATAGGTATATAGCTTATCCTATATTTAGATACTAGTCTACTTATAGGGTAAGACTTTAATATAACTAATAGGCTTAATATTTTAAACTTAGAATTATATATCTAAATCGCATCCTGCGATAATATTTAAATTCCCTCTTAGATCTATTTAAAAGTCCCTTTGAAAGTTTATAATATATATACTATAAGAAATATAACTATTATACTATATAATCGCTCCGCTATTTAAATTAAGATACTATTAGTAAAATAGAGTCCCTTCTATTTAGCTTAAAGCACGAAGGGTATATATATATATATATATGCAATTTACTACTTATTCCTATTATTAATAACGCTCCTTACCTATTAAAGATTAAAAGAAGTACTAAGCTTAGAACGCTAGCGCCCTTTAAGTCCAATACATACCTTAAACTAAAGACTTGCGATTAACTATTAATAGCCTTTTTAATATTATTATATAAAGATCTAGTATATTACGCCGTTTTTAGCCTTTCTAATCGCAAGCTTGTAATACTCGCTTAGCTACTAGAAGTATTAGTTAATAAATAAGTGGAAATCTCTAACCTAACTAGCAAGGAAGCGCTTAATAACTATAGAATAACTAATAATAATATAATACTAAATAGCAAAGATATTTATAAGGGGAATATTAACCTAAATAGTAGAATAGGTATAACTAAGCCTAAAGACTTACTAGTAGTTATTACTAAGGAAGGTATATATATTTATAACTAAGACGCAAAAGCTATATAACGCCTTAAAGAGGTTATCTCGCGTTACCCCGCTATCTAGAAGGACTAAGGACTAATTAACCTTCTAGAAGATTAATACCTTAAGGTTAAACTTATTAAAAGATAGTAGAAACTAAATATTAAATAATAACCTTATCCTATTAATAAAGAAGATAAGAACCTTATTAATAAAACTTTAGACGAGCTCTATACTTAAAACTATATAGAATAGGGTAACTCTAGACCTATACTATTTAGAGCCCCTATATTCGCTATATAGCGAATTATAGATAATAAGTATAAAGGTCGTATAGTTATAGACCTACGTGCTCTTAATAAAGCTACTATCCCTACTATATACCCTATATTATTATAATAAGACGTTATTAAACGCCTTTATAATAAACTATAGATTACTATAATTAACGCTTAATCCTTCTTCTATTAATTTCTTATTAAGAAGGAATATTAAGATTAATTTACTATAGTTAGCTACTAGGGATAAGAACGCTCGAAAGTAATACTTATAGGATTCTATAATTTACCTGCTTACGCTTAATATATTATAGATAGACTCCTATAACTTTATAAGGAATATACCTATATATTTATTAATAATATCGTTATCGCCTTAAAAGACCTTAATACCTACCTTAAGTACTTTAATATAATTCTTAAACTCTTTATAGATATTAGACTCTTGCTTTTAATAAAGAAGTTATTTATTAGATATCCTTTTATTAAGCTACTTAGCTTTACTATTAATACCTTTAGACTATTAAATACTTAAGAATATATTAATACTATTAAGAAAATTAAATACCCCTATAACCTCTACTAGCTTAAATACTAGATAGGTATAACTAGTTTTCTATAATATATAATACTACGCTATAGTTATTATATTTAACTACTCTAATAGTATAAAACTATATTACTTACCTAAGCCCGAGCTTAAGGGAAGGATAAAGATACTATAAGAAAGCTCTTCTATTAAAAGATAAGTTTTAAACCTATGCTAGAAGAAGTAGCTAGTTTTAATAATATTAAGGACGACTTAATAGTAGATAATACCTTATTCTACTATAACCCTAATAGGTAGCTATTTATATAGCTTAACTTATTATAGGAATATAGATACTCCGCGCTAATCTTCTACCTAGCTAACTATATTAAATAGAAACCTTACGACCCTATTAAGTATACTAACGTACGTCTAATTGCTTATATTAGTAAGGCCCTTAACTAAGCTAAATAGAAGTATTAGCTTACTAAACTCAAAGTAGCTTACTTAGTATAAGTAGTAAAAAAGTATTAGCTAATACTACGTTTATCTAGACGAGACCCTATAATAGTACTTATGAACTATTTAGTAACGTATAATATTATTAAATAAACGTCGCTATAGTTAGAGGATAAGACGAGGTCTAACTTATAACTTATATTATTATTAGAATATCTTAGCTAGTTCTCCGTAGTATATTATTATATCCCTAGAATATTAAATATTATAATAGACGTATTATTACGCCTACTTATAATAGAAATCCCGGCTTCTAGCTACTATATAGTGATTTTACCTACTTAAGTATAATAAACCTTCTAACTCCGCGCCTCCTAATAATATATAGCCTTCGGTTACGTGATTCTTTCCTAACTACAGCCGCACTTATACATACCTATAGCCTCACGATCTTTAACTTTATATTAATAATAACGTAGTTTTTAATTATTTAATAGACTATAAAACTATTAACTTTTCCTCTCGCGTACTACCCGCGCTACTATTAAATACTACCTCT
>JAVHLU010002018.1:0-22395 GCA_036785755.1 Colletotrichum ledebouriae
TATGGGGATATATAAATAAATTCCCTAACTATGGTTTAATATATAACTATAGTAAGGATATACCTAATAATAATAATATAATTAGATTTACGGATTTAGATTGGGCTCGAGATCTTAATAATCGAAAGTCAACCTCAGCTTATATATTTATATGGGGTTTATATAATATTATATCCTATTTTTCTTCTAAATAAAAATCAGTAGCCCTATTAAGCTGCGAAGCCGAATATATAGCTCTATTAGATGCAGCAAAAGAGGCTCTATATATATATAATAGCTATAGCTTTATACTTAATAAATTAGGCTATAAAAGCCTTATAAAGCCTAAAATACTTCTAGATAATATCTCAGCTTAAAAATTAGCTAAGAATCCTGAATTCTATAAAAAGGCTAAGCATATTAATATTAAATACCATTTTACCAGAAATCTAGTTACAGAAGAAGAGATTTTCCTCTTTTATATATAGTCTAGTAATAATATTGCGGATATATTAACAAAGGCTTTAGGCAAGATAAAATTTCATAACCTATTACGTATAATAGGTAATAATAATAATAACGATATAAATAATAATAATAATATAAATATAAATAACAACAACCGCATTATAGATCTAAATTATTAGACTATAATAACAATAAAAGTCCAGTTTTCCTTTTATACCTATAAGATTTAGGTTTTTAGGTTTTTCTACTAGCAACTACTA
Source organism: Colletotrichum ledebouriae (assembly GCA_036785755.1). NCBI lineage: Eukaryota > Fungi > Ascomycota > Sordariomycetes > Glomerellales > Glomerellaceae > Colletotrichum > Colletotrichum ledebouriae. The sequence continues at coordinate 708 of JAVHLU010002018.1, forward strand.
TATAATACTCTAAGAATTCCCTCTTTATTTTTCCCTACCGGGTTTTAAGAGTTTTTATATTAGAGTATATAACCTATAAAGAGAGTGTGATAATATAACATAACATAATAAAACAATATAATATAATATAACAATAAGCTGTATATGAATAAGATATATACCTTACGGGGGGGTGTAAGAATACCGAAGGTATATCTTAAAAATTCTATAATAATCCTATAAGGTTTATATAAACCTTAATAAATAACTATAGTATATATTGAGCTCGGAATTACGCCGCAGCCCCTTCGCAAAAAGACTATAATAAATTCACCTAGTTCGCAGGTATAATCTAGGAAATACTATATAAGTATTTTAACCTATACCCTCTACTAGTTAAGGAAAATAATATAGGAACCCTATATATTCCTACTACTTATAAGTAAACCCTCTAAATATTACTATATAAAGTCGGACGCGCGCCGTACTAGGGCTAATTATATCAGAGCTAAATAGGCTACTAAGGCTCTTATAGTAACGCCCTCGCTAAACCTTCTAGCAAGGTACTATAAAAGCTACTATATAAGATAACTCCTTACCCTAAAAGGTTAACCTTCTAGTAAGGTGCTAAAGGTACTACGAATACTACTATACGAGAGGTAACTCCTTAACTAGAGAGGTCTTTCCTAAGAGGTTCTTATAGCTAGAAGTATAAGAAGCTCTATAAGTAGGGCCTTATACCTCTCCCTTATCCTTATCCTTATCCCTTAACTATATTAGCACTAGACCCTATATATAAATATACTAAGCCTAAGCGAGGTATACCCTTTAGTATAAATAATATAGAGGGGGTTACTAGAGAGTTTAGCCTTAATATAATTAATAAAACCCGCTCCTTTATTAACTACTCTGCTATATATAGAGAGCGTATTATTAATATAACCCTTAAGAGGGCTTACCTTAATACCCCTATAGGGGACTCTATAAGGCGTAATAGTATTAGAGCTAAGTAAGTAAACTTAGTAGTAGAAGTTTAGCGGGTTATTATATACCCTATAGAGTAGCCCTTCTTCGAGCAGGTCCTCCGTATTACTAAGGCAGAGGTAGCCTAGGTAGCCTAGGCCTATTAGGGGTTAGTAAGTATAGCTTGCGCTAACTAATAGAGAGAGCGTTACTAACGATAGTATAGTAAAGATAGTAACGACTTCTAGCGGATAAAGCGGTAATAGAGGCGGTATTAGCAGCGCGGGTAGTGCATAAGAGGAAAAGTTAATAGTTTCGTAGTTTAAATAATTAAAAACCACGTTATTATCGATATAAAGTTAAAGATCGTGAGGCTATCTAGTATAACGGGCACGTATAAGTGCGGCTATAGTTAGGAAAGGATCATATAACCGAAGGCTATATATTATTAGGAGGCGCGGAGTTAGAAGGTCTGTTGCACTTAAGCAGGTAAAATCACTATGTAGTAGCTAGAGGCCCTTAGGCTAATATAGAGATTATAGATATCTTTAAATAGGAGCGAGCAGGGATACTAGTCTCTGATATAAGCTAATATACTAATATATTTAAGGACCTCTTATATAAGGATATACTCTACTTAAGGTTATAAGGATAAAGCGCTAGGGTTATTATAATACTAGCTAGCTATATAAACGAGGCTAACTTATTAAGCGTTCCTATAACTAGTAACTTATCTAGTAGTAAATAGTACCTATATAGGTTAAGTTATTAATAGCTAAGTATTAATTATAACTACTTAGAAGCTGCCTTAACTAGATATTATTAGAAGGGCCCCTATATATTAGTAATAGATATATAAGTAGCTTAGATCTATAACTAGTAAAATAATAACCTACGCTTTACTAATCTTTATAAGGAACTTACTTATAAGAGCTAGCTACGCGCTATAACCTATAAGAATAAAAACTACTAAAATAATAAGGGGGGTAATAAGGGTTTATCTAAGAAATCTAATATAGCCCCGAGCTATCCTATTAATATAATAGTAAATACTTTCTATATAGCTCTCTTAAATAAGGTTAGGTATAATATAGTTAACTTAGACGAAGAGTACCTAAGTATCTTTATAACCCCCTACTTAGGACCTTATATATTATATATATCTATAGTCCTAGATAACTATAGAGGGACGCACCTTATTAATAATAAGTCCCTACTTATCCCCTTCTTAATTAGGTATTATGATAGAGAATAAGTTAATTCTAGAATAGCTTTATACTTAATTATTATAAAAGGTATATAGATTATTAAAAATACTCTTAATAACTTAAAACGTATAAATATAGAGGACCTTATACTCTATAATATAGGATATATAGAGAACTTCTATATTAATATTATCTCTAAAACGCTATTTTAAAAGATAAGTATTTAGTACTTAGAGTATAACTATATACTTTACTTTAGAACTTATAAGAATAGTATTATAATTAAGAAACTTATTAGGAAGGCGAACCTTACCTTCCTTAAATATAAGCCTTATTACTTATACTCTATTCCTAAGTAGATCCCCCGAAGTATTAATATTATTATTAATAATATAAACTATATACTTATAATATATAAGTATACCTCTTTTATACTACTACTAGACCGGAGTAATAATATAATACTTTAGTACCTCTAAAGCGGGTACCTTAGCCCCGAGGCTCTAGAGTAGCTAGTATATACTACTTAGGGGGTGAGGATTAAAGGCCTAATATACCTATAGTACTAATACTATATAGTTATATATACTAAATAGGTAATTTTAAGATAAATATTAGAAGATATAGTAATACGCCCTTATTATAGGATCGCGTAGGATCTTTTTAACTACCCTAAAGGCTTTAACTAGAACTAGTAGCTCCTTATTATTAAGGATAAATATACTAGTTAGCTCTTTATATTTCTATATATTAATAAGATTTATAGTAGTATTATACTCGCTCTATATACTTTTAAGTAATAGGTATCTTAATAAAAGGGACTTTCTATTTATAAATTTAGATAAGACGTTAAGAGGTTAGTAATTTTACTTATAGGCTATATAGGATATAAGGATTAGACTTATATAAAAGGAATAGAGGTTAAAACGACCCCTCTATATATAAAGGAACTAAATAGTAGAGGGGAACGGGCTAGTTAGGAAGTTATAACTTAAATAATTAAGATACTTATTATAGCTAGCTTACTTATAAAACTATAGGCTAAGATAGTACTAGTAGTAACGACGCTTTATAATATAAGCCTACTTAAGCGCTACGACTAGCGTTCGCTACTATAGATTAAAGAGGAGTAGTTCTACTAGTACTTTTGCTAGTAGTAACCTAATAATAGAGCGACCCTAACCCGCAACCTTCGCCCTTCCTAGGGATATATATATACCTATAGCTGCTATATATACCCCCTTAAGAGGGAATACGAGAGAGGAATTAATAAGAGAGATTTTAAGGTACTACTATAGGGATATATTAGATACCTAGTAGGATACGTTCTAAACGCCTATAACCTATATAAGGTCTAGATCCCTGCGTTATAAATAGTTATTATTATATAGAATATAACGTTTAATAAATAGACTTTCTATATAAAGGATAAGGTAAAAGAGGCTATTCTAGAAGATATTATCTATAAGATAGTAGAAGAGATTAAAGAGCCTATATTATAAGTTAACTTTAAATTTGAGATCCTAGGCGTTATAAATAAGGATAAAGCTATATTAATACTTATAACTAAATAGTTACTTATACTAACCCTCGTTCCTATAACTAAGTTTCTAAATTAAAGAATCCTAAAACTTCTAAAGGGATAGATAGGTTAGAAGGGGGGGTAGCTATTATCCTCTAATCTTATACTAGAGCTAGATAAAAGCCTAGCTCTAATAAATAGAGTAGTAAGTATAGTATATATACTAGAAACGAACTATATATATAAAGCTATTAGGGAAGTTAATTCTAAAGGGGAATAAATCGAGGATTATATTATAATTAAATTACTCTCTACTTTATAATATATTTATAAAGTAAGTAAGAGTAATAAGAACGAACCTTTAGATAGTAAGCCCTTAAATCTACTAATATAGCTATACTAGGATAGAGAGGAGAGGGCTAATACTAAATAGAGGTCTAACTAGGTATATAACTAGGAGGGCTATAGCTAAACTCGTTAAAGCTAATAACTATATAATCTACTACTTAGTAACTTATAACTAGGAATAGTAGAAAGCGAATCCCGCTCTAGTTACTAGTTTTTACTCTAATACTATATAGAGCGGGAGCAGGTATCTAGCTTCTTTAAGACTTTTATACCTAATTAGTAGAAGGCCTTTTTAAAAGCTAAAATAGGGTATTATATACTCTATAGCTATATTTATACCGCTATTTATAGCGTGAAACCCGCTCGTATAACTATAATAATCTATAAATATCTTACTACTAATAACCTTACTAAGCTACCTCGCTTATAGAAGGAACTTTTAAACCTCCTATAAGCGCTCTAAACTCGCTTTAAAAAAGCAGCTAAGGTTAAGATAGGTAAATTATAGTAGATAGATATATAGCGCGTTATTAATTAAGAGATAATAATAAAGAGACTAATTCTTTTAAAATAGGTATTTACTTATAAATTTAATAAGGATAATATTCTTAACTAGTATAAAGTAAGGATCTATATTCGAGGCGATTAGTAAGAGAAGTCGCCCCTTAAATAGACTTATATAGCAACCCTCGCTACTTATACCTTTTGGGTAGTAATAGTAATTACTATATAATTTAACCTCGAACTTAAATAATTTAATATTATTAATATATTCCTAAACGCCTCCTAGGACCTAAATAAAAACCTAATTATTTATAAGTTACTAGATAGCTTTAAGTAGCCTAGAAAGTATATTAAACTACGCTACGCGCTTTATAAGCTAAGGGATATGCTACTACTCTAGTATAAGGAGTTCTCCTTAACCCTTTAGCGCCTAGGCCTTATACTTATAAATAAAGACCTATATCTCTTCTAATTAATTAAGAAGAGGGTCCTCGTTATTTTCTATATAGATAACTTCCTTATCCTATTTTATAAGAACTATAAAGAAGTAATATAAAGGGTAATTACTAGCCTAAAGGAAGTATATAAATTAAAAAAATAAGGCTTAGTTAAGTACTATCTCGGAATTAGAGTTATTTATAACTAAGCTATATAAAAGATATACTTTTCCTATAACTAATATATTAAGCGGGTTATAAAGAAGTTTAATTTACTTAACTTAAGAGCGCTAGTAACCCCCCTTCTAAACTTACTACTCCTAAAGAGTAAAATAGTAGTAATACTATTAGAGGTAAAAAGTTTCTAAGAGAAGATCGGCTCTATACTCTATATTACTATTATAATCTAACCTAATATCGCTTTTATATATTCTCTACTCTTAAGATTCCTAAAGAATCCTACTCCTTATTACTATACTACTACTAACTAGGTTATATAATACTTATATTATACTCGTTACCTTATAATACGCTTTAGTAACTTAGGGGGTAGATAGGTACTACTAATTATAAGTAATACTTTATTTATAAATAATAAGGAGACGTAGAGGTTATCTTAAGGGTATATAATCTCGCTCTTTAGAGGACTAATCTAGTAGAAGGCCGCTTAATAAGCTATAGTTATAATATTAATAATAGAAGCGGAGCTTCTAAGCCTTAAATATACTACTAAGGAAATCGCTCTTTAGAGGCTATTTAAGGATATCGCTCTTAAAATTAGCGATATCTAGAAGATTTATTATAATAACTAATAGATTATTCGTCTTATAGTAAGTAAAAAGGAACGGATTTTAACTAAGCTATAGTATATTAATATTTAGAATATATAGCTATAATAAGAATATACTAGGGGATCGTTTAGCATAGTATATATACTAATAAATAATATACTAGCTAATAGTCTTATAAAGGTTCTAAACTATAAGAAATTTAAATATTTCTATTCGCTCCTTAATCTAAAAGATATATAGAGAATAATTATAATAAATAAGGGACGCTCTAAATAAGTATAAGAGGGCTAGTAGTACCTAATTTTTATTTAATTTATAGCTTACTAGCTAGGGAGCCTAAAGTTACTCCTATAAAAGTAAAAGAATATAATATACCCTAAAGGGCTACCCTAAAACGCTAATTTTCTACTACCTAACCTTAGAGGATTTACTCGTACTAATCTATTAAGATATTATATAAGGGTAGTAATACCTCTAGTAAATATATACTAATAAGACTATTAACTACGTAGTATACTATAGTAGCTATATTACTAGTAAGCGGATAAGGTATAGGTATACCCGCGCTAACTACTAGGGTTCTAAATAGAACTAGGGTAGGAGATAGAGCTATAATACTATATATACTAGAACTACCTATTACCTTAGGAGCCCTGCTTAAACCCTTATTATTACTACCCTTCTTTACTACTACGATCTCCTCCTTCTAGGTAGTAATAGCCTTATAGAGCGTAGCTCTCTAATAAGTAAGGGTTTATATATTATATTAGAAATTAGTTATAGAAACGAAGCGTATATAAAACCTTACCTTTTTAACTACTAGGTTATCTAAAGTCTTAGCTTTAGTATATTAATAGGCTATAATAGTAATAGGGGCGCTTATCTATTAATAAGGCACCTTATTTTTATAATAATAGTTATACTTACTCGCTATACTAAGCGAGTACCTTCTATCTAATAAGCCTAAGAGCTTACTTAAAATATACTAAAGGTAGCGCTTACTAAATAGGGGTCCTTACTCCGCCTCTATATCTCTATTAGGGGGAGGAGGGCTAGGAGGGGGCTCTAAACTACCCTTACTAATACCCTCCTCCTTATCTATCTCCTTAAGGATTATAATAATAACGAGGTTAGTAACGTTCTAAAGTATAGTTATAATAATAAAGGGATTATAACTTACTAGGAGCTATTTACTTAGAATACCTAGGAGGGCGACTCTAGGGCTTCTTAAGTTATAAACCCTTACCCTTAGAGCTACTTTCTATAAGTCGCTTCCCCTTCTTCCTTTTACTCGCTATATAATATATTAATATACTATATATTAATAATAGGAAGGAATAATATATATATAACCTTATTATTGCTCTCTAGGGGAGGAGGGCGCGCCCCTCTACCCCTAGCTTTATTCTTACTTTTAGTAGCGCGCGCCTTCTTAAGGGCTATAGCCTAACTAGTCTTCTTTTTAGGAGGTATCTATAAATATATTAGTATATTATAATAGCTTTAAGATTATTATGCGATATAATCGCACGCGCGCGTATATAATAAGGTTATTATTAGAACTAAAGCTAGGTATATATATAGTTATTATATTATATATAGGGGAGAGTTAAGAAAGTAGGGGGGCGGCTAGGTTATTTTATTTAGAATTAATATAATAATAGCTACCCTGCCTAAGCTAATAAGAGATAATAGATTCTACTACTATTAATAAGAGTTAGTAAATAAAGGGTATTATAATAATAATAGTAATAGTTATAAAGGTAGAAAACCACGACTATTTACGCTTCGCTTATACCTAATATAAACGACTTTACTTTATTATCTCTTTTATAAATAGGCTTATTAATAGGTTATTTATAGATATATCGCTTTATATTTAAGTATTTTAAGGGATATTACGCGGTTAGGCGCTTTTCTAGCTACTATTATATCTAGGGGGGTATATTATAATACCTTTAGTATTACCTGTTCCTAGTATAGTATATAACTAACGTTAGCTCCGGAGCGACCTTTTTCTAGAGGTCGTTCCTCTAACTATAGTTATAAGCGACTACGTTATAGCTACTCTCGTTATAATCGAACAAGCTCTTTAGTAACTATAAATGTGGCCCTATAGGACGTTTCTCAATATATACCTAATCACTTAGTAGTTAAGAACAATTTAGAAGTTTTAAAGCTCACACGGTGTGCGTGTTTGAAGTGTAATATGTCTCTCGAACTTACTGCTGACGGGACTGTGTGGGAGACTTTGCTATTGCTTCTCTATGTAGGGGGAGTAATAACTGTGATAGCCTTAAAGGCCTGGATTATTGCGGATTTGCACAATGCGCCGGCTTTCTTTGAGAAGAGCAAAGTTGACCTCTTTTGTTAGGAAGACGACCTGCATTTGCGTTGTAGAAGGCTACTTGTAAACGTCAGTGTCTATATGGTCTTAGCTCTAGACGATAGGCATTTGCGCGAAGTTCATCTTCTTTCGAGTCCAGCCTCTTCAAGTCCAACTTCTTCGAGTTCAGCTTCTCCAGACCAGGCCCCAAACCTCAAGCAATTGCTTGAGCCAAACCATCAGGGAGTGAGAAAGAGGACCCGGATGTTGGTTTCCGAAACGACGACGGCACGGTTTCTCGACGGGGTTGATTTGAGAATCACGTGGGCTGCGTGCGGATGTATCGATTCATGACTGATGGTGGCGTAGATCTCGTAGCCGAGCCTTCGGCGAAACGGCGAGGGGTTTTAATGTGTCATCAGGTTGGAGGGCACTCAGAAGCCATTGGCCTCAGATCCCCGTAGACTGGTGGCGTATCTGCATTCAGCCGAGAAGAGAGATGCACAGCGACGTGTTTGGATACATACTATCTTGTCGACGGGGCTCTCCGTGTTGTTCAGTCGGGCAGTTCAGTTTTGTAGTGATTGCTAGATCAACCTCTATCTTCATGATTCAGAATGAAGGGACATGTCCAAGTTTGAACGCAATCTGGACCCCGCCGGTCTCGGAGAAAGTATCGGAGAAAGGGAATAGCAGTGACAATTGAGGTAGTTATCAAATTGAGGTGGGGAGTTGCCAGCCGGATGATAGAGAGAGGTTCTTGCGTGACCGGTCGGGTTATCCCCGTCGTATCACCTGCAGTTCAATCATTGCACTGATCAAGAGCAAGATAACAAGGTCAGGCGTTCATGGTCGGTGAAGGTTACGTAGGAATGGCGGTGGGGAGGATGCGAGAGCTGCGGTGGGTCACGGCGCCCCCGTTGCGGCTATCGGTCCAACGTCCCATTGGGAGAAAAGGGACTCGAGATAAGTCGCTGGTTCACTTTGAGGGGAATTGGCCAATGGCGTGATAGAAGGTTGAGATGGCTGGACTTTGAAAGGTTCGAGTCGAGGGAGAGATCAACAGATGGTGCCGAGCGCTATTTAGTCCAAGGTCTGGACTCAGAACTGCATGATTGAGACAACCGCCGGCTACGATCATTGACGGCGAAGGCGTCGGAAAATTTAGAAACGCGTACGGCAGCCAGACGAGGTGTGATTGCCAAGAAGGCGTTCGTGTTGAAGCAGACATGGTGGCATGGCGGATTTCTTATGTTATCATCCCCCTTGCTAGGCGCAAACATGTTCTCGAACGTGACCTGAAAGCGTCTCCACGAAAAATGAAGGTGCGGAATGACGCCATCGCAGGCTCGCGTTGGCTCATCCCGATTGGGGAGATTGGCGGCCAGGATGGCGACATTGGTGGCGGCCTTAACCTCATCACCGGTACTCGGTGCTGTCTGGAGATGTCCTTCTTTTTCCTTACTATGAAGGGAAAGGTATGGACAGGTACCGGCATCGAGTCCCCGCTTGGACGAACCAGGAGTCATGTAGGTTGTAGAAATGCGATTTGAAAATGTCGTCAGTTCATGCTGAACAATCAAGACCGGACTTGCGGAAGACACGATTTTTTTCACTGTCGCTGAACTGATTCAGTCTGGACCCAGTTTGTGACATGAGAAAAACTGAGGAATACGTGGACGGCGATGGAACTAGTCGCCGACACGTGGATCGGGTTTACCAGGTCCAGATGAGGTGGTAAACGGCATACAAATTTCGAACGCACTTGAAGTGAGAACTGGCTGACGGAAACTGTTACCTAAGTGTATTGTACGGCTAGACATCTTCTTAGGTAACCTTTCTCTTAGGTAAGCTTTAGTCCGAGGATAGCTAGCATCTTGGGACAATGGGCCATCGAGCGTGGGTGCGTGAGAACGAGCCTCTCAGTTGGGGCGGATATAGTTGTATATAAGCGGGGTTAATTCTTCTAGGTTTTGCTCTAATGCTAAGCTAGGCTAAATATACTTAATATAGGCCTTCTATAGTTATCTCCTAAAACGGAATCTCTAACCCTTTAGTTCCTGCTATATATATATATCTAACTATAACTCCGTTACTTCTAATAATATTAATAAGAAAGAAAGAAATAAGCTAGTTTTAATTACCTAAAGCTATTCTAAATCCTAATTTTAATCCTATTACTAATTTATAATGAAACCTATACTTATTTTAGTTCCTAGTCCTTCTTAAGCTATAGTAGTATATAGTTAGTACGAGGGGTTAGACCTGAGTTTATTTAATAAGAGGTTATTATAATATTATTTATTTAAGCTAAAGAGGAAAAGGGGAAGTTTTTCTCTTTAGTAGAGATTTCGCTAGTCTATAGGGAATAACTAAGTAAGCCTTAGGTAAGCCCTAGGTAGCTCCTTAAGGTAGTAAACCTAGGTAGAAGCCTAGGTAGGCTTAACCTTAGTATAGCTTATAATATTATCCCCCCTCCTAGCTAGTCCCCCCCTAGGTATAGGCTAGGTTATTATTATTATTTATAACTAGCTTATATAGGGCTTTATACTTATTTACTATAGTAATCTCTATAATAGCTTTTATAAGCTCCTAGGTAGGCTCTATATACCCTTCCTACTTAACTAGGACCTCGCACCTCTACCCTTACCTAACTACTTTCTATTATACTATATATATCTCCTCTACGTGCTACTTAAATTCGCTATTATTAGCTATAATTAGTAGTAGCTAGGGGTCTATCCTTATCTATATAAGTAAGGGGTTCTCTAGTACCCTCTAGAGGAGGTTTATATAAGACCTTAGGTAGATATTACTAGGTATATCTAACTTAATAATATATAAGCTTAGGACTCTAATTATAATATACTTATAGTATAATTATAATAGCTTCTTACTAAGCCTAGGGCTCTTATAGTTAGCTATTAAAAGCTAAACCTTATTACTTACCTAGTACTCCTCTATAGGTATCTTATACTAGTTTATATTCTCCTCGCTATATTATTAGGTAGCTATTATACTTACTTAGATAAAGTCTATTACTTCTTATAGTCTTATTACTAGGAGGGTAGCTATTATATCCCTAGAGGGGGCCTCCTCTATTATATTATTTACTATAAGTATAGGGTTAGTATAGTACCCGTATTCTAAAAAAAATAGTAAAAGCCTAGTTATATTACTAACCTTATTATAGAGCACTAGCTAAGTAATAGGTAGGAGCTACCCCTAGTTATTCTATACCTAGGTTATAAATACTTATAAGATAGCTTATATCTCCTAGTTCTACCTCTTAGTATTACTATTAGTCTATAGGTAGTATATAATATTTAATAGCCTCCTTATACTAATAAGATAATAGAATTTAGCCTAGAAGTAGCTTACCTAGTTAGACCCTTAATTACTAATAATACTATATAGGAACCTATAGAACTAGAAGTAGGAGGTAAGGAACTAGTAGGTATAAGCTTCTACCTCTATAATACCTATCTCCTCTAATATTATTAACTTACCTAGCCTATCTATTATAACTTATAAGTTTTAGCTAATATTATCCTTTATAGGTAGTAAGTTTATAATAAAGTCTAATAAGAGATCTAAGTATAACTAGGTAGGTATTAATAGGGGCTTTAGGAAGCCCCTCTTAGCTTACCTCTAAATATATATCCCTCTATAGATATTATAGTTCCTTATAAATCTCTATACTATTTATAATTATCCTAGCTAATAGAACTACTAGCTTATTATGTCTAGCGTACTATTATAGCCTAGGTAGGTAGTTATACTTAAGTTATAGCTCTATTAAATAATCTTTATATAGAGCTCCCCTAGTAGGTTATTATTATCCTCCCTACTAGGTACCTATAGCCTCCCCGTAAATATTAGTCTCTCCTAACTATTAATATTATATTTATTAATTTAGATCTTAGCCTTTATATCTGGTAGGAAGCTCTAAAGCTAGTAGGTAACTATATAATATATAGCTTTATATATTATATCCTTCTTTATAGTTTCTAGCTATAGCGCGTATAGTTTAGGGTTACTATTAAAGACTATAATATCTAGGATATTAGTATAGCCCTTCTAACTTCTCCTTACTAGGGGGCTAATTATAAGGTCCCTATAGGGATAGGTATAGTTTAGTATTAGCTATAAGACCTTCCCCTACTTCTACTTATTATCTTACTCTTATAGTATATCCTACTCCCTCTAAGAGAGGGTATTAGGGGCTATTACTTCCTTATTAGGGTAGTATTTAATAGTAAAATTATACTAAGATAGCTCCTCTACTTACTAGCTCTAGTACTCTATAAGGCGCTACTTTTTTATAAAGTATTTAAGCCCCTAATAATTAGTTAATACCTTAAAAGTAGTTATATTATATAGCTCCGCCCTCTATGTATATAAGTAAGAAAGGCTTACTAGGAGCTCCTTATTATAAATAGGGTAGTTATACTCTATAGGTTAGAGCTTCTATAAGTAGAACGCTATAGGATACTAAATACTCTCTAGGTTAACTTATAAGAGTACTCCTCTTAATATAAATCCTAAATAGTTAGTTTTAATAATAGTCTTATCTTCTAGATTAAACTAGTAGAGTACTAGCTAGGTATTAAAAAGCTAGTTAAGCTATAAGAAGGCTTATTTTTAAGTATCTCCCTATTAGAACGTTATATTCTTCCTAGTAAGTAGTATAAGTAGTTTAATAATATCCCTATATTCTAATATAAATATATTATAATAGTTTATAAACCCTAGGAAGCTTTAGACCCCCTTTAGGGAGGTAGGGGGTAATTACTTAATAATACCTAGAGTTTCTTAGGGTTATAAGAGAGACTCTCTCTTATTATTATAATAAACCCTATATACTTAACCCTCTTAACTAAGAACTTATACTTTATAAGGTTAAGGTTTAGGCCTATATTTACTAGCCTCTAGAGGACCTCCTAGACCTTTCTCTTATAGTTTTCCCTCGTTTTATTGGAATAAATTAATATATTATTTATATAAGTAGTAATAAAGTTATTAAGGAAGTCCTATAAGGTGCTATTAATATATCGCTAGAGGCTAGCGGGGGTGCTAGTTAGGCTAAATAGGTAAACTACTTACTTAAATAACTTATACTAGGTATAGAATATAGTTCTCTCCTAATACTCCTTTATTACTCTTAACTTATAAAAAGCTATTACTATATCTAGCTTAATATATTACTTAGCTATACCTATTTAGTATAGTATCTTAGAAAGTAATAAGAGGGGGTAGTAGTCTTTCTTAGTAATTATATTAAGGGCCCTATAGTTAATATAGAAGCGAATTCCCCTACCTTGCTTCTTTATAAAGAGTATTAGTACCCTAGTAAGTAAGCTATTAGCTTTAATAAACCCCTTATTTAAGAGGTCTTATAAGGTTTTTTTAATACTAATAGCTCTTCTCTTAATATATTATAGAGGGGGCCCTAGGGGAGTAGTAGCTCCCTCTTATTTAGTCTTAGTATAAGATTAATCTAGTAGTTTCTCCTAGTTACTTAGGGGGTAGTAAATAAGCCTTATTAGGGTTAAATAGGTTAGGAAACTCCCTTAAGACCTAGCTTAATAGATAGTATTATTAATCCTCCTTTAGTTTTAAATTTAAGGCTTTCTTAATATTAGCTAAGCTAATAGCTTATATTAGTACCTCTATAATACCCTCCTAGTACTTATTTTATTATCTCGCTAGGTATTAGTAGATTATAAAGAACGAGGGTGCGTTAAGGAACCTTATAGCCCTTATTTCCTTTATAAGGGGCGTTTCTTCTTAGTTCTTTAAGTATAGCCTAACTTATCCCCTCTTATAATATACTTAGTAGGCTATAGCGTTATAAATAACCTAGCTCTACTCTATCTAGGTGCGCCCTAAGAGGATATTAGGGTCTAGGCTATTAACTATATATATAAAGATACGCTAGGTATAACTACTTATTTTTAGGTTAAATGCTACTATACCTAGCGTACTACCTAGTAATAGTATGCTAAGTATATACTCTCTTATATACCTCTCCCGGGGTTTTAAATGTTAGCGTGTGAATTGCCCCACGATACTATACCCAAACGGCGCAAGATTACCTTAGTACTAGTACTTTTAAATCAGTATTATTCATATAGCATATTTAGTAGCTAATACTACTACTACCTGACTTATTGGTAATCGGTGGACCTAGCGAGGTCGCTATGCGGGTAGGTAGGTACTGGGGTTAGTGGTAGTGGGGTTAGTAGTAGTGGGAAAAAGATCCGCCCTCTCTTTCGGCATTAGTAGGTAGGCTTCGGCTTTTATATTAGAAGTTACTTTCCTTAGAATTCTATAGATATCGGGTGACAATAATAGAGTTATAACTTTAGGAAAAGAAACCCGGTTATAAGATAAGGACTAGTGGGGCAATTCACTGCGCTAATATTTAAAACCCCGGGAGAGGTATAAGTTAGTATTTCTTCTTAATATATAGAAGGCGGAGGTATTAAGCTAGGGAAAGGTTAATTATTATATAGGTATTACTCCTAGTATCTACTAGGGCGTAAGCTAGATATCTTCTATTAACTCTAATTTAAATAATAATAAGCTTATTATTAGCTAGTTATTCCTATTTATATTCTTCTTAACTTAATATCTCCTCCTTAGTAAGCTCTAGGGCTTAATTTCACTCTAGAGTTAGTTTTTTCCTAACTCCTTATCTTCTTTTAAGAAGTTAATTACTACCTAATAGTTATTTATAACCTTATAATATACTAGTTCTTGTTTTAAGGATTTTACTTTTATAACCTTAGGTAGCTAGTCCTCTTTATTAGAGTAGCGCTAGGTAATATAACCTCTAGCTCTATAAGTATAATAAGTATAGGGGTCCTTTATATCCTTCTAAGGCTATTAATATTATACTAGGGAGGTACCTAAAGAGGACCTAGAGTTTTAGTAGTTATAGCGCTTTATCTCCTTAACTTATAAGATATATATAGCTTTAGTTATATAAGTATTCCCCTTAGTATCCTTAGTAGTAGGTCTCTAATAAGTTACTAGGTAGTTACTAGTAACCTTCTAGCGCTCTACTTTTTATATAATACTCTAGACCTTTAAGAGCTAGCTATTATAATTAGCTAATAAGTTAATAGTAATTAGTTAATTCCTTAGCCTAGGGGTAAGGGAGGCCTCTAGAAGTAAGATCTAGACTTAATTAAGCTAGTTTATACTACTTATATTAGCTAGTATTTATTTAAATCTTAATAAGAAGGTTACTAGGGATTCGTTCTCTTTCTATTAGAAGATTTATAGTTAGGTTATTACTTATAATTAGATATTTAAGTCCTTATATATCTAGTCTAAGTAGGCTATAAAGTCCTTAGGGTTATATTTTCCCCCGCCCCCCCTAGCTCTATAGAAAGTAGAGATTACTTACTAAGCTATAGTATTTAAGTAGGAGTTAATAAGGTATTATACCTCTATATCTATAGTATAGAACGCCCTATCTATAGTAATCTTATACCTTATCTATTATACCTAGGTAGTATATTCCTTTTATTTACTTAAAAACTTTAGGAGTAGGGGTAGTAGCTTCTAGCGTATTATACTAGGTATTACTAGTACCTTACTAGTAGTACTTATAGGGGTCTATATAGCTATATCCTAGCTATTCCCTTACTTAACCTCCTATAACTATTACTAGAGGGACTCTATTACTACTACTAAATTAGCTTATAATAGCTTATTTTAAGTTTTAGCTATACTACTATTAACTATCTTACTAACTAGTAGGGAGTAGTGTTTAACTTATTATTATTATTATAATAGTAAGCTTAAATATATAAGGGGTTAAACCAAAGTTTATTTAATAGGAGGTTATTATAATATTATTTATTTAAGCTAAAGAGGAAAAGGGGAAGTTTTCCTCTCTAGTAGAGATTTCGCTAGTCTATAGGGAATAACTAGGTAGGCCCTAGGTAGGCCCTAGGTAGCTCCTTAAGGCGGTGAACCTAGGCAGAAGCCTAGGTAGGCTTAACCCGGGCGTAGCTTATAATAGTTAGTTAATTAAAAGAATTTTAATTGCTTTAAGGTAGAGCCTCTACTAGTTACTAACTTATAATTATATAGTGTAGTAAATACTAAGGATAATAAAATAGTTCTTATAGCCTTAATCTCCCTAATTTATTTAACCTAGTTCCTAACAAACTTATACTTTCCTAATATACAATTTATTCTATATTCTTATATAACTTCCTATATCTAACGAAGTTTAATTCTAATTTAGTATCTAATAGGAGCTAATCTAATTACTTTATTAGCTTCCTATTAGATTTTAGCCTTCTCTTTCTTAATATATCCCCCTTTAGATCTTATAATAGATATAATAGATCTATTATAATTAGAGCTACCCCTAGACTTAAATAAGAAATCTTATATAGATCTTATTATTCCCGCTCTGGGATTCACTTTAGGCTAGTTAAGGAGATTATTATTATTAAGAGGTTAAGGATAGTTAGCTTTATAATAGGATAATTTAAATTTAATAGGGACTCTCCTAGAACTAAGGCTACTACTAAGTAGATTTCTAATTAACTTAAATACTAATAGAGGGGTAATAAATTAGTATTCTTATCTAAATAACCATAGTTCTTAACTTAGTTAATAGCCTTTAGAGGTTTAGTAATATTAATATTATTATTCCTTATTATAAGTTTATTAGGTTACTTAAAAGTCTTTAGAGGAATAGCTAAATCCTTAGTATTAGGTAGTATAATATGGTTAGTCGGTTAGTTAAGAACGTTTAGAGGGGTAGCTAAATTAGTATAATTAATTAGCTTAGTAAAATTAGTTCCATAATAGAAGGATTAATTATATATAGGGAAATTAAACTAGCTAAATCTAGATCTAAGCTTTAGTACTAGACTAGGAAATACTAACTTACTAGTTAGTAAACCTAGTTCCTTATTAATTATTATAACTAGAATAGAAGCCCCCTCTAGCTATCTAATATTAGATCGCGCTAAAGCTATAGGTCGTTATTACCCTTAGGCTCGTAAGGTATAGTTAGCTTGTTACTAGCGATCTCTTTACTAGGCTTATTAACTATAGTTAGGTTTAGGGAATTAATAACGGGAGGAGCTAGTATTACTATAGCGGTTTCTTTAGGAACTTAATTAGGGTTTATTATTTTTAGCTTTATAATATCCTTCTTAGGGGCTAGAGAATAAATAAATATACTTTTAGTTCTAGTATAAATACTCTAGTATCTAATATAACGGAGTTTTATAGTATAGATACCTAAGATAGCTAAATTAGTAATAGTAATACCTTCTTAGAGGTAATATATAATTATAGTTATTATACCTAGGGTATCTCTTAAATCCTTGTAACCTCTAAATAAGTAATCCTATTAGTTATTGAAAGTAATAATACGTACTATAAATACCTATAATATAGTTATATTAATTAGTTCTTTACTACGTGGGATTAATCCTCTAATCTTTTAATAGTTTAAGTTACTAGAGATACTAATAGTAGTTTTAGAGATAGGCTTCTCCGCCTAGGATTTAAAATTAATTTTTATACCTTTAGTAAAAATATAGTCTACTACCTCTCTAGAATAAATAAGATTAGTTACTTAGATTAATATAACCCTTATAGCTTTATAAGCTTATTTTAGTATATTTTTACTTAGTTCCTTATTTAAATTAGTATTACTATTTAGTATAGAAAATTTAGTATTAGCTAAGTTATCTTATATACCTAGAGCTAGGCTATTATTCTTCTCCTAGGTAATATATTACTTTACTCGCTAGCTATAGGTCTTAGAACCTCGCGTTCTAATACTAGGATAATCTTATCCTACTTACCTTTTAGTAGTACCTATTAATATTAAAGAGTAGCGATATACGAGGTAGGGGTTATCCTCGAAGATATTAACTCCGCTAGAAGAGTTATTACTTATACTTACCAATATTTTAATAGGATTAGTTACCCTTAATTTAATTAAGAGATTTATAACTACTAATTATAAGTATATCTCTAAAATAAAATAAATATAGGAAGGTTTTAGATCTTATTTATTATAAGGAATTGCTATATTAAGCGTTAATATAGTATTACTATACTAAAAATAAGGGATATTAAGGGGAGAAAATAAGTAGGAGAGTAAGAGAAGTAAGAAAGTTATTATAGGAGGAATAAATTTAATTCATTATCCTGAATAGGAAAATTCCTTTTGTATACTAAGTCTCTTAAAAAATAAATAGAAGGAACCCCCTTAATTAAATTAGATACGAATACATCTTATAGAAGGAGCTTTAATAAGGAAAGTATAACCTATCTAACGTTAAAATCTCTAAGGCCTTATTCGTCGTTACCTTAATAGTTATAAGAATAGTAATATTAAATTAGTATTTAATTATAAATATCCCTTTCGCAGGGAAAATACCTTTAACTAGTTCTAATATTAATTATAAGGTATAGTAGTTCTATCTAGTTATTCTAATTAATATATAACTTAACTAACTTGATATTGAATAGTAAATAGGCCTCTCTAATAAGGTTTAAACTTTAGAGGCTTCCTATCTTAAGCTAATATAACTAGATTACTAAGTTTAAATAGAATTATGTATTATTATTTATGCTTAGCTAATCAAGCGGCGTTCTATATATCTTATATACTTATTACTACTCTTCTCTTATACTCTATTCTAGCTATATAGGTAATTACTACGTTAGCTAGTACCTCTAGTTAAGGAATATTATTATAGATTCATAGTTTAATAGCTAAGCTTATTATCTCTTATCTTATTAGAATCTCTATAGGTAAGTATCTTATAATTAGTATCTAATATCTATTAATATCCCTAAGTACTTCTATATAATATAGATCCTAGTCCTCTAGGGGGAATTTTCCACTTAGAATCCGCTTTATAATAAGGTTAATTACTAACTAGATATAGGTTTTAATTATCTCTACTAATTTATAAGACTTAGCTAGGGCTAGTATTACTTTAGCGTAATAGGTTTTTATTGCGGTTTTGAACTAAATAGATACACCCCTAGTTCTATCCTTCTATACCTAGGAACTATCTTCTATTTTATACCTAAATACTTATAAGTTATTATTATTATAATTATAGGATAGGAAGATCGTTCTAGATAGTATATTAGTAGCTACGTTCTATTAGCCCTAGATATATCTAATTTTAATATTTAGTATTCTTAGTTTTAATACCTAGTGCGTATAAATCCTATTATAATAAACTAATATTAAAAACTAGGCAAGGGGTTTATAGTTAGTATATATAGTTAATAGCTTCTCTATTTAAAGAAAATAGGAGTATTATTAATAAAATTCTACTATTACTAGTAGCTCGCGCTTATAGGTTCTATAATTACACTAGGTCTTTATAAGTAGAAACGAATCGTATAGGATTAGAACTTGCCTAGCTAATTAGTCCTATAAGATTATATAACCCCTTATATACTTTAATATATCTAAATATAATTATACTAATTAGCTAATGTCTAGGCTATATAATCTAATAGCTATTACTATAAGTTCTTTTATTAGTTAGAAAGATAGGGCTTCTGAGGATCCCTATTTCTATAGAATAGTACTAGTTAGCTAATATAAAGGGCGAGCTACCTTAGTATAGTTCTTTATCTACTATCTATAGGGCCTAGTTATAGCGATAGATACTCTTATACTAGTCTAGTTAGTAAGTACTAGGTATTCCTAGATCTTAGTAACATAGTTAGGCTTAATAAATATAGCGCCTCTAGTTTTATATACCTAACCTATAATAATAACTAATCTTATTCCTAGGCTAATCTTCTTTCTTAATAGTTAGACTTATACCTATATAAACTAAGGTAATAGGTATTACTTTATAAATATTTACTTATTATCCTAGTAATAGAACTTTATAAAAGTATTATTAAAATAGATATCTATAGGGGCTATTTCGCTAGCCTTTATTAGGACTAATAAGGATAGTTTAGCCTTTAGTTCTAGAATAGAACCTAGGAAGATCCTCCCGAACTTAGTTATTTAATAAGCTAATACCTTTATACTTTATTATATTCTAGTTAGCTATAGTTATAAATATTCTAGTATATTAAACATATAAATATATCTATAGTTTAGATAAATAGGGATAGACTAGTAAGTATGCTTTAAGTCCTAAGATAGATAGGACCTAATTTAAGGATCTAATAGGTTCTCATAGATCTCGCGGAGTAATAGGATTAACGAGGTTAGAATCTACTTATTAATATTCTAATAATTAATTATAAAGCGGTATTTACCCTAAGGATTATTATTCTTTTATATTAAAACGGGTTACGCGCTCTATTCTAACGCTATACTATTAGCTACTACTATTAATTTATATAAACCTATATCTTATCCTTCCTAGACTAGCCGATCTATCTAGTATTTCTTTATAAGGTTCTAATACTTCTTCTAACTTAAGTTCTATAGCTTCGCCCCTTTATTTAAGCGAGGGATATACTTATATAGATCTATAATAGGGAAGTTATCTAGGAAGCTAGAGAATAAGATATAATAGGTAAAAATTACTTATTTAATCTTATTTATTACGCTCTCTAGTATATTTAAGCCTAATTATATTGGTTCTTTATCCTACTACTTATTAACTTGTATTATAAGGGTTATATAGTTAATTAGGAGTTGCTTAATATATTATTTAGTTAGGAATACTATTTTTATAAGCTTAGTAGAGTATTAAGGAGAAGCCTTAGTAGGTTATAGTAATATATTACTAATATCTAACTTCTTAATTATAGAGCTTAATACTTAAAATAATTAATACTCTTCTTAGATACTCTCGGACTTTATTAATTAAGGGGCGTGCTATATTAACTAGGCTATAGTAATATCCTATATATATATAAATCCGAGCTTAAAATCTATTACTAGTTCGCTAACTAATAATAATAAACTTCCTAATTTATATTCTATATTTAATAAGGTTAAGGATATCAAGTCGGTTAGCTATATTTTAATAACTTACCTAGGTTAGTAGTAATATCTTAGTTTTCTAAATCTAAATTAGCCTCGCTTGAAATATCTATAATATTAATAGAATTAATAGAATTAGAATTAACCTCTTTTATAATATTTAGGAGTTAGTCTTATCCTAATAAGTTAGTATTAAGTTCGGAATTACGCCATAGCCCCTTTGCAAAAAGACTATAATAAATTCACCTAGTTTATAAGTATAATTTAGGAAATACTATATAAATATTTTAACTTATACCTTCTACTAGTTAAGGAAAGTAATACAGGAACCCTATACGTTCCTACTACTCGTAAGCAAACCCTCTAAATATTACTATATAAAGTTAAACGCACGCCGCACTAGGGCTAATTATATTAGAGCTAAATAGGCTACTAAGGCTCTTATAGTAACACCCTCGCTAAACCTTCTAGTAAGGTACTATAAAAGCTACTATATAAGATAACTCCTTGTAAGAATACCGAAGGTATATCTTAAAAATTCTATAATAATCTTATAAGGTTTATATAAACCTTAATAAATAACTATAGTATATATAGTTATATACCCATATAATATCTCTTTAATAATACTTTAATA
>JAVHLU010002019.1:0-22394 GCA_036785755.1 Colletotrichum ledebouriae
TTAAAGTATTATTAAAGAGATATTATATAGGTATATAACTATATATACTATAGTTATTTATTAAGGTTTATATAAACCTTATAAGATTATTATAGAATCTTTAAGATATACCTTCGGTATTCTTACAATTAGTAATATACTTAGCGAGATTCTCCTAAAGCTCCTTATAAACCCCGGGGAAAAAAGTAATATTATGCTTATAAGTGCGTATAGGGACTAGTTTTATTAAAGGGTTATTAAGTAAGTAATCGATCTTATTATAAAAGTAGTTAATAGGATTATTATTATAAATATACGCTAGCTAGGTAGTATTTAAACGCTAAAGAATATTAACGCTATTATAAATAGTACTAACCTAAAAACTAGTAGTTAGTAGGATATGATTAGCAAGGGAATAGTAAGTAATAGCTTATATAGACTAGGATATTAAGCGCGAGGTGCTTTTAGATTAAGGTAAGCTCCTAGAGCTAGAGCTACTCTATATTATAGCTACTACTACTAGTAATAAGATTATAAATAAGCTTAGTAATACGCTTCTATACTACTAAATAATTACTAAGCGTAGCTAGAATATAATAATAATAAAGAGGGGTTAGAATACTATCGCGCTACTAGATCTAGATCTAGTAAAATATATTCTAAGTTATCTAAGCTACGCCCTAAAGCTCCTAAGGGACCTAAAAAACATTAATATATAGTAACCCGTTAGTAAATTAATAGAGACTTATAATAATATATTTCTTCTTATTAAAGTCGTAATAGATATACTTCTATATATACTCGCTATATATATAGTAAAGGTAGATAATATCCTAATATATTTTATAAAGATAGCTAAGATAAGGATAGCTACTATTAGTATTACTAGTAAGATCGCTAGAAAGAATCTTAGGATTATAGAGGTATTTTATAAGAACTACGCTTATATATATAATATAAGATATTATAGAGAACTATTAGTAAGAGGCTAGAAAGGGATATAAATAAGATTAGAAGAAAAAGGGAGAGAACTTAATAATTATAGTAAAGGCTTATAAAATAAGTACTAAAATAGGAGAGGTAGCTAGACTAAAAAGGATTATAAAGAGGAGAAATTCTAACTAGGTTAGAAACCTTAAAAAGAAGACGCCTTTTTATATTTTAAGTCGCTAGGTAATAAAGCTAAATAATTACTAGTTATATACTACTAAATAATTATATGACTATTAATAACTAATTAAAAAATAATACTAATAATTAAAACTTAAAAATATCTATAACGTAGTAGGAAAATAAAAATATATTATTTACTATAACTACCTAGATCTAATATAGAGGGCGAGAGCAAATAACGTAATAAAGGCGTAGAGACGCTACCCTATAATTAGTAATAATATCTATAACGATATAGAGCTATATTACCCCACTAGTATACCTTAGGGACTAAGGCTTTAGAGGGGGGGGTAATTATAAGGAATAATAGTAGGTATAGGGTATAGAGCTAATACTATTAGCAAAATATTAGCAAATTAGTAGTAAATATATATACCCTTAAGAAAACTCTATAAGCTAGAGACTTAGAAGGTTAAGTAATAGTTTAATATAACTACGCATACCTACGTTTTAGCATTCTAGCCCTTCCTGGTTTAGGCCTATAGCTATACTCTTATAGATTTATATAGTATATAGGGTCCTAAGTAGGGGGTTATAAAGATATTTAGGTACTTTTTATCTAAGTTAACTATATTATCCCTAACCTTATTTAAGAGAGCTATATAAAACGTAATTACTATTATATTAATAGGGTAGCTTAGGGCTATATTAGATTTCTTAGATAAACCCTTATTACCCCCCTTATTATTTTAGTAGTTCTTACTCTTATAAGGTATAGTATTAAGCTAGCCCTTATAAGTAAGTTTAATATAAAAATTAGTAAAGTATAGGTTACTATTTAACTAGTTATAAATCTAAGCTATTTATATATCTATTACTAATATATAAGGGCCCTTCTAGTAATATCTAGTTAAGGTAGCTTCTAAGTAGTTATAATTAACGCTTAGCTATTAATAGCTCGACTTATATAGGTATTATTTACTACTAGATAAGTTACTAGTTATAAGAATATTTAATAGGTTAGCCTTATCTATATAGCTAGCTAGTATTATAAAGACCCTAGCGCTTTATTCTTATAATCTTAAGTAAAATATATCCTTATATAAAAGGTCCTTAAATATATTAGTATATTAGCTTATATTAGAGATTAGTATCCCTACTCGCTCCTATTTAAGAATATTTATAATCTCTATATTAGCCTAAGTAAGTATAAAGTAATAACTTATTACTTAAAGAAAAGTTTTTAAAATAAGGATATTACTTATTTTAAGAAGCTTAAGCTAATTAATATAGAGGTAAATACCTCTAAAGTCCTTAATCTAGGTATTAGGATTAATACTCCTATTACTTTCTCTAGGACTTAGATATACTCCTCTTAAATAGTAACAAGAGTATTAGCCTTACTTAGAGCGTAGTAATATTTAGGATTAATAATAAAGCTATAAAGGGTTATATCCCCTTTAATAAGAAGTTCTATGTATATAGATATAATAATATTATAAGTAATAGTCTCTATAACTAGATAGTTAATCTATTTAAACTCTTAATTCTTATAGGTTTACTTAGACTCTTATATAATAAGTAAATAAAAGTACTCTAAGTGTTATTCTTATATACTTATAGTATTCTTATTAATTATAACTAAAATAGCTAGAAGCTAAAGGAGTTATAATTTATTTATTATTTATATCCTAGTAATAAACTTAAGAGTAGTCCTAGAAATAATATTAGAAATATCCTCTTCTAAAGCCTCTTAATTAAATAGAGCGATATATTAATTATAAGCGCTCTTCTCTTATGAATACTATATATTAATATCTTAGTTTTACTTAGTAATATATATATTAAGAGTTAGGGTTTCTAATAAGGTCTTACCTAGATATAAAGATCCCTTAGGGTTATCTAAGTTAATATATTTCTAGACTCTAGTAGCTTAAGCTTTAGCTTAGATTATAATATATTAAGTAGTATAATCCCTATATGTAATTAAGTAATATAATATTATTATAATAATAATAGAAGATATTATAATTAAAGTTATTTAGAAATAGAGGGTTTAAAATAATAGAGGATAGTATATATTAAAGAGAAAAGAAAGAATAAGAGAGAGGAAAGAATAAGAGAGAGGAAAGAATAAGAGAGAGGAAAGAATAAGAGAGAGAAAATTTTAATAAGTATTTTTAATAATAAAAGCTTATATTAAAATAGTAATTAGAGGTTTAGTTAGAGCTAGCCTTATAATTATTAAGAAATATCCTATAGAGCTATATTTATAGTTATAAAAGAGCTTATTCTATTATAATAAGAGTAGCTATAATATAGTTACTTATAACTATGTTTAGAGGAATAACCCCTAGAAAAAGGTCGCTCTAGAGCCGACGTTAGTTATATGCCGCGCTAGGAACGGGCGATGCTAAAGGCATTACGATACTAACTATTGCTAGAGGTTATTATTTTATTAGGTAACTTTCGACTAAATAGAATATATTCCCCTAGGCAGCTTTCCTATTAGAAGATATTACTAATAACTAAACCTTATTAATCCTTTACCTAGGTAGATATCTTCTATAAGAACAGTAATATTCTAGCTGCTAGAGCTACTACTATATTAAATTAAGGATATTCTAACTACTTATACTTTATTATAACCTCTTAAGTCTATTATAATCTTTCTAATAGGAGGAAAATCCGAGTACTTAGGCTATTAGCTATAAGCATTATATTTTCGATCGATACTAGCCACACGGCATAGATCTTAATAAGACTTTCTCTTAATTTACGGTGGCTTTGTTGCCCCTGCGACTAACACCTCTGAGATTCCCTCCCCATCATCCAATTGATATCCTCACCACGATCAAGATAAATCTATGTTACGCTTACATGAGTTGGTCAGGGTGCGCTGAAATCCTTGTCGGCCCTTTCAAGGAATAAAGAGGAATGCAAAGCCGGAACCTTTAGCGTCCATTTTATAACTATTTTGCTCGCGTTGCCGCTCCCATCGTCAGCCTGGTCTGTCGACAAACCCCCGACGGCATGTTGTTTGAGGTCACTTAGTGCATTGAAAATGGAAACAGTTTGCGCAAAACGATTCTCGCACATCTGACTGATCTTGCAGCCGGACTATAGGGTCAGTTGACGCGATGTCTCCTCGCGCTGCATCGAATGCATGCTCAGGGAAGCGTGAAAGCCTCCGTCTGAGCCGTGCACCGGTGATTGTTATCCCCCGAAATCCCGGACAGATCAGCCCTTTTTTCCTGTGATCTTGTCATTCGATCAACATCTTAAGATGAGAGCCATATTCAACCTTGACGGGTAAATATTCCTTTAGTCCCATCTTAATTTCAGAAGATATGCGGCGCTGAGTCCGTGTCCATACCATCATCGGCTTTCTAGAATGAAGTTGGAAACTATGGTAAAGCCCCCGAATCAATCACGTTCTCTAAGTCGCCGGCTCGGTGGGCTCGGCACCGAAATTCTTCAGGCTCAGACTCGGTATTCCTGTTTCTCAGAAGCTCACCATGGATTATTCTTTCTGACCAATTTCCCTCCTCTATTGGATGCCCCTTTACATTCTTCCGACTTGTCAAACTCGACACCAGAAAATTTTACGCACCCTCTTTTACAGCAAAAATTCTTTCCAATAGTTCCACTTGTAAAACCGACCCCGAAAATAAGGTGAGATTCCCAGTCATGGCTCTTTCGCTGTCGTTCTTTGGAAGGAACGCGTACGCGCTGCATCTAAGTCAACGCGAACGAAATCCGCCAGGTTCCCTTTCGTCCTCCCACTCGAGGCCGGGACTCTCTGCTGGCATCTTCTTCCACTTCAGGACTTTGCTGACATGGCCTTGTTTCCAGAGATGTTCTTGTCAGCTCGGATCCTCGTGCCAGAGTTTCTCTCAAGTCGAAGATAACCAGAGCTATGCTGCTTTCTGTAAAGCGAGCTTTAACAACGCTAAGATATTTTGATCTGGCGTGCGGCTTTAGACGTGGGTTGTCACTTCATGCTCATATTTTGGAGGAGTGACATGTACAAAACAGTAGTTCGGGCCGTTCAAGACGGCTGGGAAAAAGCTATGCTCTTTTTGCAGCAATAGCAGAGGCTGCAAAGCTGAAGACAATGGATGTACTGGGCCTCTTACATATGGGACGTCTCTTTCTTTTTCGCGCTGTCAAATTTACGTGTATGCTGGCAATCGTGTATGGGACATGAAGGAATGCAAGTTCAATACTGTGAACAAGGATTCATCTGGCTCACTAGCAGCTTCAAGGATGCGCTCTGTGTCCATAACTCATCACTTTCGCCCATCGGCAAGTATATGTTGCTCTTAATTATTCAGGATATATTGAAATATTGCGCGGGCTGCAGGTTGGTCAACGTTCATTAGAGCAAAGGCAACTCCTACCTGAAACTTGGCCGCGTAACCAAGGGCACTCGCAGCTTTATATGTAGCGGCATAAGCATCTTCTGCTCAGAGTTTAGTCCTTTTTATGTCAAGTTCAGATGCTCAGATTTAGTATCAACGACTTTTTTTTTTTCCTCATCTTGGTGGAACTGATGCCGGCTTTTTGGATTGCTGTAGTTCTTTTTGGACCGAAATGCAGCTGATTCGACAGCCGCAATGAAGACTGAAGACTGAAAGCTTCTTATTCGGCAAACTTTCCCATGCTCTTTGCGCCCTCACTTGTACGCAACATGTAGGAAGCCGACTCACACCAAAGAGCTTCATTGCGCGGAGCAGGCTACAGATGTAAATACACCTGTTTTTTGCACTTCTGCTGTATGGACCTTGACAAATTCACAAACATAAAAGGCTGACTTCCTTGAGGTCATGACCGGCTAATGTCTTGTCTCATGACGTAAATACCCGTGAAATCAGTCCATGGTACACTCTTCTTTCCTCAAAATGATTTTGTGTTGATGATCCCCACGGCGCAAATATGAAGACTGCTGTCCTCGCCGTCGCTATTGCATCCTTGCTCTCTTTCAATGTTGTCTCTGACGCCTGCTGCTGTTCCCCTGGCAACAAATCAGGCAACCTGAACAACTGCAACGCAGATTGCAAGAAAGCAAGTTTTCAGCGTCAAGGTTGCAACTAGCTGGAAGCCGGAGAGGTAAGTGAGAATCTCGCCACTGGCATAATATTCCGGCAGGACGCAACCCTCACAGCAGTAGTTAGTAGCCAGACCATCCGCTGCCACAGGCACGCACAGGGGTTTCTTAAAATTTGTCTATGCAAGAGAACCGGAGTTACTTTGGGAAAAGATTGAATCTCAATCACTAAAATCATGGATATCTATCGCTGCGCTGAGCATTGCTGCACGTATGGTCTGTGTCGCCGCGAAACCCGAACCCAGTGTCTTTTGCCAATACCTAAGCTGTCGCTTCAATCTTCCCAGCCTTACGATGTCTCCAATCTCGCGCCAGAAACGTCAACGAGACGCACAAGCCCAGTCCGGCGAGGCCGATGCCCATGTACATCGCGCCCCGGAACCCGACGAACTTGTCTTCGGTCGAGTGACCGCCCCGGTTGACCTGGACTTCCACGGTTCCGGCGAAACCCACGCCGAGAGCGATGCCGTAGTTGACGACCGTGTTGACCAGGCTGGCGCCGACGCCCTGGTGCTCTCTCTTGACGGCGTTGGACAGGATCAGCGTCGCGGCGGGGAAGCTCATGTCCATGCCGAAGGGGATGACGAGCATGGAGACGAAGATCTGCGCCCAGTAGATCTGGTTCTCCGGGGCGGTGGCCGTCATGACGACGCCGACGGTGAAGGCCAACAGCGCCATGGTCATGACGACGGGCGGACGGACCTTGAGCGGGCCGAGCAGTTTGCCGGTGATGACGGCCGCCATGCCACCGGTGACCACGACGGGCGAAAACCACGCGCAGGTCAGCAGCGGCGACAGGGTGCGGATCTCCTGCAGGATCTTCACCAAGTAAAGCGTCCAGACGCCGAAGGTGGCCCACCCGCAGACGATGGCAGCGAGCACGAACGCGACGTCGGTGTTGACGGCATCGAACGGCAGCAGAGGCTTTGGCGCGTACTTGAATTCGATGGCGGCAAACACACCAAACAGAAGCAGTCCCAGGATCAACGGAACCAGCACTTCGGCCGTCTTCCACCCGTCGATGGGGGCCTGGTTCCATGCAAAGTTGAAGAGGACCAGCGCTGCGATGCCCGTCACCGCGCCCGGGAGGTCGAGCTCGACGACCATGTCCTTGAGACCTCGCCGCGGGCCCGTCCGCCTGGGCGGTTCTGGAATGATGAAGAAGCCGGCGACGGCCAGAACGGCAAGCCAGATCGAGAGCGCCCACAGGGCCCAGGGCCACCACTCGAGCTCCAAGACGGAAGCGATGGCGGCGCCCACGACACCGCCCATGGGCGCGACCGCGCCGAAGAATGAGAAGACCATGGCCTTGCGGTGGCCCGGGGGGTACGCGGCGCCGAACAGCGCGAGGGCGTTGGGAAGGCAGAGGGCCGGGCCGATTCCTTGCAACACGCGACTGCAGACGGCAAGGGTGAAGTCGGAGTAGACGCTGAGGCCGGCGATGAGGGACCAGACGGAGAACCAGGCGAAGCCGATGATGAGCATGCGCTTGTAGCCGAAGGCATCGCCGAGGCGGCCGGAGAAGAGGATGAAGGTCCCCACGGTGAGGGAGTAGCCGGCCACGAGCCATGCGAGGCGGGCCGGGTTGTCGACGTTGAATGACCTGCCGATTACGTGGAGCAGGACTAGGGTTTCCATGAATGCGGATTCTGCGAAGGGGTGTCAGTCATTCAAAACCCTCCCCCGGCGTTATGAGTATCGGGGGATGCTTACGGGTGCAGAATTGTGCCATGCAGCAGATGGCTACGAAAAGCGCCTCTCGGGGGAAAGACATGGTCGTGGCGAGCCAAACCTCGGAGCCGTTGGTCTGCTGCGGCGCAAGACCGTCGTCGTTGTCGTCGGAGTCATCCCTGCTTGATTGGCCCGGCGATGCGCTCGAGTCCTCGCAAATGGTCTTGTCCTCTGTCTTCGGTATGTCAACATCGTCCTTGTCCTCGTAAAAGCCCTTGTCCTCTATCGTCGGCATGTTGACATCGGGTGTCGAAGTCTCGGTTCCGTCTTCAGTCAGGGTGTCGATGTGCTCCCCGGACGCCGAAGGTGAAGACATGGTGACGACGATGAATGAACTCCTTCAACACCTCAGAGCTAGACAGAAGTCCTGGGACATGAGAACCGTATACTGATCCAGGGTCGCGGGAGCGAGTTGAAGTAAGAATGATCTACCCGTCGAGGCTGGCTGCGGCAAGACATGAGCGGGATCTCCTGAAATCGCCATCCCCGGCGTGGACGCTAACGTCATACAGAGAAGACGACGGGGGGGGCGGGCCTTTGGAAAAAAAGGAGATTGGAAAACACGCCTAAACCGGCGAGACCCCATCGCCTGGCTCACTTCGGAATGATACGTGGGGAGGGTGGGGAGGGTCGGGACCTGGGACGGATCCATTATGGTGGTGGGGATGGAGAGGTGGTCGATGAGAAAAATCAGCTTTTGGACTGTCTTGCTGTGTATTTCTCACCAAGACCACAGACCCAACGAGAGACGTCGAGCAGTGGAGGGGGGGCACGCGTCACTCCATCTAGCCCGTGCGTCTAGAAGTAATGGATCCCTTGTCAGGATACTTGTTCTCCTCTGGGAATGCGGCCCTCGAGAGCTGAGCTGTTGGTTTTCCATGGACTCGACGTCGAAGAGCATCGAACCGGATGATGCCGAAAAAGCTCTGAAGCCCAGATATTCAGGTGCTGCTGATGACAAGGGGTGAGAAGAAATTTTCTGTACAGGGTCCAGAATAATCAATCAAGCTTCCTCCGGTTTCCTGGTATGGAAGAACCAAGGCTTCTCGAAGAAAGAGGCAGACGTCTGGCAGCGCCGTCCGAGAATCGGGTATTCCGCCCAGCTGCAAACGTCCGGAGACTGCCGCAGAGGCCTGCTCAGAGACAGACATTGGGACCGGCTCAGTGTCACGCGGTGATGGAAGGGGATGGAGGTTGTTTGGCCGCAGACGGCTCGATTTAACCTCTCCGGAATTCGCAGGGCTGAGGGTGGGTTCCGAGACAGCAGCCTAGAAAACGCCAACGCGGGCTGGGCTGGTCTACTGCAGAATGCCGAGAAGCCATTGTCGAAAGCGTCCATGTCGGGAACTGAGTCAAGTCCATTGCTGACAAGACACTGGCGAGAAACCGGCTCCACGTTTGACGACATTTGTTGGCGTCGAGGCCACCGCGAAAGCTCGCAATCCTTATCGCCGATCAATCGGCTCCGAGTGGGGAGCTGCCGCGGGGATGTGCCGGATTACGAAATTCGACGGGCGCCGTGGACGGGTCAAGCCCCGGATTAACCGTGAGTTTCGGGTTCGGAAGTACAAGTCGTGTGGCTCTCCGACGGTCGACCGGGGTTGGCTTGCAACGGCGCGCGCGGGGTCAGCGTCGCCGTCTTGGATGAGCGATCGTGAGGAGGGTATGATCCAGGATGGTGATGTTCGTGTTTCTGCACGTTTTTCCTTCACGGTCCCGGGGGTAAACTGACCCCGGTCGGAACGTCACGGAACGTCACGGAACTACGGAACGGAGATACGTAATGACGGAGTGACGGAATTACGGAATGGATGGTAGCAAAAGGGTTGCTCATCCCCTGACAAGAAGCTTGTTGATGACGCCCATGGTGAAAGACTAAGTTCGTCTGAATCCCATGCCTAGTGAAACTGACGCAAAAGCGAATACAAAAAGAAAGTCCTGACTACATCTCAACACTCTCATTAAAAAAAAATAAAAAAATAAAAAAATAAAAAAAAAAAGGGGTTCGTAGCGTCCGTCCCCATAGCTTACAGGCATTGAGAATACCAATCGTTGGCCTTCTGGCAAGTATACGGGCTCGCGCAGGTAGTGCAGCCGCTGAACCCGCTCCCGCCGCATTGATCCCACCGGTTGGCCGTGCATCCTCCGCCTCCGCCTCCGCCTCCGCCGGGCGGGGCCGCCGTCGAGGTCGCCGGAGGTGCAGCCGAGCTCCGTGTCGTTGTTGTTCCGGGTTGCGTCGAGCCGCCGCCCTGTCCACCAGTCAACATTCTCACAACCCCCGAAAAAAAAAAGGTGAAGGGATGACAAGAGAAGGCTCACCGTAATCCCGAACCACTTCAAGTCCTCAGAGCCCATCACCGGCACGCTGTGACCGACCCCGGCGCCGTAGATGCCCTCCAGGCTTGGTCCGTACACGTATTTCGTGTACTGCCCGCTCGGCGTCCCGGGAAGCGTCTGCTGCGGTGCGAGGCTGTACCCGAACACGCCGGTCCACTGCTTGATCGTCTCGTTCCAGTTCTGCGGGTAGAGCGTGGTGTCGGCGCTGCCGTGGTAGATCTGCATCCTCGGACGCGCGCCGCTGTAGCCGGGGTACATGTTCCGCGCCGTCTGCGCCCACGCGGCCTGCGTCGAGATGGATTGTCCCTGGCTGCATGTCGAGTTCCACCCGTTCACGGTGCCGGTGTAGAAGCATCCCGCAGGTACGCCCGAGTAGGCTATGCCCGCGGCGAACAGCTCAGGGTAGGTCGCTGCCATGACATTCTTTGCTTTCCATCAGCGCGCGTCCCATGTTGGATTGACATGGTTGGGAAGATAGAAGTGATCATTCGATTATAGTCTGGTGGGGGCCTCTTACCGTCATCATCGCCCCAGATGAGGTCCCCGTCACAAACACCTTGCTCTTGTCGCCGTTATACTTGTCCAACGTGTACGTCACCATGTTGGCGATGGAGTTGCTGTTCCCGCCGCCGTTGTGCGTCAGCGATGCCGGCGAGCTCACGTCCCAGCACGTTCCGCTGTACGGCGACTCCGGATAGATGACGATGAGGCCGTACGTGTCCGCATACGACTTGTAAGGCGTGTTCGAATAGTAGGCATTGGCCGTACCGGAGCAGTAGTGGATGGCTACGATGATGGGCGGGTTGGAGGCCACCCTGTCCGGGACGTAGATGTACATCTTTGCGCCTGACGGGTTGGATCCGAAGCTGGTCACCTGTTGAAGAGATGCCGCCGCTGCGAGCGTAGCGCCGCTCAGGGCTGCCGTCAGGAGGCTTAGGAGGCGCATCTTTCCCAACGGTCTGGTTCGCCCGAGTATGATATTGTGCTGATTTCCCTGATGGGATAATCTCGCACGAAAGTTGTTGATGAGGAGGAGGTGGAAAACGTCCTTATGTACTGTGAGCTATACTATGCGATGAAGTCGTGAATGCGGTAGCGGAGGTTGAGATTCCGGATGAGCAAGCTAGTGGGCTGCCAGCTTTTCTCCAGGCGTTATTTCGGCAACCCTCCGAGCCACGATGTGACCCGTCTCCTCCAGACTCTCGCCATGGTCAGTCACGCTTCAGCAACCACCGAAACTTCATTTCCTGCCTCTGACACCCATGATCTCTGATCATCACAGTATTCAACGTGAACTGCTTGTCTGAGCTGTCAGGGACACAAGTGCAGAAATAGGCAGCGGGAAGAGAATTACATATCGAAACAATTCGATCCCAGATGTACCAAAGCAACGCGATAGGAAGTTGAACCTCCGGCCCCGAACCGGAAGTATACCCCGTGAGTGGGGCCATTTGCTTCCCCCAATGAGGCTGTCTACCTAGGTAGAGCTACCCGACGAGACAAGGCGTGAGCAGCTTGGACTGGCTGAGACTTACACATGTTCTAGAATGTGCTGAACCGCCGGCGATTTGGATTCGATTCTGGCTGGGGTATGTCACCAGTCCTGGTACTTCTAAGTCGAGCTTCAAGACTTGGTGCCGCTGAGTCTGTCTCGCTTTAGCCTTTATATCGGATATTGTGGCCGCCGTCTTGCCGCATTCCACCACACACACTGTTTGCTCACTGCGACGTTCTCCATTTTCCGGGCGAGCGGATACGCCTCATGTACGGTGCATTTTTCCAGTACTTCTCATTCCAAAGTTGTCTTGCCAGCGGTTGATATCCCACGTGGCCGACATATCAACATCCATCCATTTAGCCTGAATACGGTGCCGTTGAGCCTCTCTGTAACTCAAATATACCCGGCAAGTCAGGTGGTGAGTCAGCAGTACCAGGATGAGTTCATTGAAAGTCTCAGGTTGAATTGAGCAAAAAGGAGAAAGCGTCTAAATTTTGGTATTCGCTCGATGCCCGCTGAACCCAAAAAGAGAAAAAAAGCAAGATGTCAAAACGCCGTGCCATGGAATCCAATGCTCGTGTCTTATGCACCATCGACACACCCTCAAGCCACATCGCATGCCTACGCCCGACCTGTTCCCGTCTTCTCATTTCCCCGTACGACTCCTCAGGGTCTTCAAGCCGGTCTTGTGCTCCGTGTGCTGCTTGCTCAGCTGCTTTTGCCGAATGAACAGGCTCATCGCCAGTCCCGCCCCGGCAAACGCAACGTAGACGATGTACATGGTCTTCAAGCTGCTCAGGTAGGCGCTCCGCGCGATCCGGCCCTGGTCCCCCCGAAGGCCGGCCACGACGCCGACGCTCGACGCCGCGCTCGATCCGGACAGCAGCGCCGCCAGGTCCGGCCCCAGCTCCCGCAGCAGCCGCGGGTGCTGCTTCTGCATCTCGTTGTTGAAGACGACGCCGCCGATGACGACGGAGATGGACGTGGCCATCTGGCGGATGAAGCCGAACGTCGACGTCGCGGCCGCGATGTCCCCGGGCTCGACCGAGGTCTGGACCGCGATCAG
Organism: Colletotrichum ledebouriae; assembly: GCA_036785755.1. Classification (NCBI taxonomy): domain Eukaryota; kingdom Fungi; phylum Ascomycota; class Sordariomycetes; order Glomerellales; family Glomerellaceae; genus Colletotrichum; species Colletotrichum ledebouriae. The sequence continues at coordinate 12,835 of JAVHLU010002019.1, forward strand.
CGGCGACTGGAAGTTGGGCCCGACGCCCAGCCCGGCCACGATCTGGTACAGGATGATCTTGGCGAGGTCGAGCCGGAGCGGCAGGTCGTTGAAGAGGCCGAAGCCCAGCGTCATGACGGCCATGCCGGCGACGATGATGTAGAGGTAGTTGCCCGTCTTGCGGATGACGAAGCCGGCGAGGGCGGACATGCACGACAGCGACAGCACGTACGGCAGCAGGTACACGCCGGACAGCAGCGACGAGACGCCCTGCACGCCCTGGAAGTAGAGCGGCAGCCAGTAGCTTCCCGACATGAAGACGAAGGCGTGGAAGAAGGCCGTCGCGAAGGCGGCCAGGTTCGACGGGTTGCTGAAGAGGTGCATCGGGATGACGGGGTAGCGCGCGTGCTTGAGCTCGTTGACGACGAACAGCACGATGGTGAAGATGCCGAAGACGATGAGGCAGATGACGGTGGGCGAGGTCCAGGGGTACGAGACGCCGCCGAACTCGAGCCCGAAGAGGAACATGATGGTGCCGCCGACGATGGTGACGGTCCCGACCCAGTCGATGGCCTTCAGGCCCTTGCCCACGGGCGTGCGGGGGTTGTGCAGCTTCAGGACGAAGAAGAGCACCACGAAGCCCACGCCCGAGATGGGCAGGTTGATGTAGAAGCACCATCGCCAGGTGACCTGACTCGTGAAGACGCCTCCGATGACCGGGCCGATGGCCGAGCTGATGGCCCACACGACGCCCATGATGCCGAAGTAGACGCCGCGCTGGCGAATCGAGAACAGGTCGCTGATGCAGATGTTGACCAAGACGATGATGCCGCCGCCGCCGACGCCCTGGATGGCGCGGGCGGCGATGAGCATGGCCATGTCGACGGCCAGGCCGCAGACCAGGGACCCGATCCAGAACACGCCGACGGCGGCCAGCAGCACGGGCTTGCGGCCCCAGATGTCGGAGATCTTGCCCCACGTCGGCACGAAGGCGGCGTTGGCGAGGAGGTAGGCGCTGCCGATCCAGACGTAGCCGACGTTGCTGTTGAACTCCTGCGCGATGGTCGGCACGGCGGTGGTGATGATGGTGACGTCCAGCGCCGCGAGGAAGAGGGCGGCGCACAGGGAGAGGACGATGAGCGTCGTCTCCAGCTTGGTGCGGCGGGCCTCCGGGACTTCATCGGCGGCGGCGGCGGCGGCCGGGGGAGGCGCGTCTTGTGCCTCGGACGCCTCCTTGGTCTCGCCGTCCGTGGCATCGGCAGCCCCCGGCGGCGGATGTGAGTCGTCGTCGTCGACCATGTTGTCGCTGCGGACCGTGACCGAGTCGGAACTGCTGTTGCTGGATGTGCCCGCGGCGTGCTCCACGTCGGAGTCGACTTTTTCGTCGTCGCGTGGATCTTTTGCGGCCATCTGTCGTGTTTGCGACTGTGTTCGGGTTGTGATGTTTGGTTGGATTTTTGCGTCGATATCAAGTTTAGCGTCTTGCGCTTTTGCTTCCGAGCTATGGCTGATGAATCATGCGAATGACGTCCGGGTCCTAGGTGTATGTATGAATCGAGAAGCGGGCTGCCGATGGTCTCGACAGCGCAAGAGAAAGGCTCAACGCAGATTCAAGGAGAACGAATAGTCAGGCTACCGCTCACCCAGACCGACCACCAAAGGAGAAGAAACCAAGTCGCAGGTCTCGTCATCACGGCACGTCCCCAGAGAGAGAAACTGCAAAAGAAAAAAGCGGTCCATTACCTAGTCGATGACAAGCACCTCCACATCCGCTCCAACCTGGACTCTGGACCCCGGTCCCATGTGCAGAGAATCGGGAAAAGTGGGAATGGGCCTCGCCTCGCGAACCGGCCAAGCCCAACTAAGACGGCCGCGGGGATATCGTCTGCTGCGCCGGTTGGCCGGGTTTGCCTGGGCCCTGGGAGGGGAGCCACGCCAAGTGACGGGCGACGTTCAGATTGGCGTTGCCGCGTTGCCGAACCGGCCAAAGAAAAAGAAAGAAAGGCAAGAAAAAAAGCTTTCTTTGGCTGGAGTCTGCTCATGTTTCAGATGAGGGCTTCTGCAGTGCGCTGGAATGGAATGACGCGTTCATCGGACGGGCTTCGGAGTTGGCAGGCGTTCCACGGAACTCGAAAGCCGCACTCCCCTTTCAACCAGGTATAGTTCGTTCAGCCTGTGTGTTAGTCTCGATCCGGCAGAGCTTCATCCTGGACAGATGACCTGCCTAATGTGTGCCGTGCAGTGCATTGCAGTAGTCCAACAGATGGGCGCTCTGTTCGTCCCGTGGGTGACTCTACGCCAAAGGCCCCTTCAAGTCAGTGAGAGCGCACCTCGGAAACCGGTGTGCTGAGCGGCTGAAGCTCATGAGTGAGGGCTCGGACAAGATGCCGTCGGCTTGGTAATCAGTCATGAGAATCGCGTGTTATTGCCGCCGTATTGACGACGCTGCTGCGATACCCCTCTCTTGCGGCGGGAGGGCAAGGAGCTTCCCCGCGTAACCACGTTTTCCCCCGCCTCCCGCGCACTCGAGGCCTCATCCTTGACACCCTCACCGTCGCCGTCGCTTGCTCCAGTCGGGATCGGCTGTGAATCTACCACCGAGTCTTAACGTTAACATTATTTTTCACTTCTTACCGTGTCCTAGCTTATTATGACCCTCTCGTTCTTGATATTCTTCGCCACCTCGAACTGTCTAGGCTTCTGGCCCAACTGCGTCAGGCTCTTATGTAGCGTGTGAGGGCCGACGACGTCCTGCCTCTCTCCGTCTCCCCCCGCCCAGTCCTTGGCCGCCGCCGGCTGCATGCCCCCCCTGACGGCGCACACACGGCCGCGAAGTCCAGCGTCGGGTACCCGCACCTCTCCGGCCGCTTCCCGGACACCCTCGACGTGGCGACGATGATGGCCGCGGAGAGGCCGAGGATGACGCCGCTCACCAGGACGAAAAGGACGCGGCTGACCCTCCCCGCGACGACCTGGTGGCTGAGGACGGAGATCGACAGCTCGGTGTACATGTCCTCCGCCAGGCCCTCGCGCGGCCCCTTGAGCTCCCAGACCGAGGGCCCGTCGGCGAAGTAGTTGGCGTGGAAGTAGCTGAACGGCACCGACATGGCCTTCCGGATGGCCCTCAGGGACAGCTTCTTGGCCACCTCGCTGCCGTTGATCGGCAGCGCCGTGACCGCGTAGATGGCCAGCGCCGAGTTGTCGCCCGCGGCGGCCGTCTCTCCCCCGTGCGTGGCGCCCGAGCTGAACCCCGGGACGACCGCATGTAGTCGTCGAGGCCGACGATGTCTTGCACCGCCGGCGTCATGTCGTTCACGGCGAGGATGGAGAAGTTCCCGCGGTCGTACGTTATTGTTGCTTTGCGTGTGTACACAAACAGAGACGACGAGAGTTCGAGGACGTTTGTCCAGGACTGGTCGGTAATGCAGGAACTCGTCGCTTGCAGCGAAATCGGACAATATGCGGAGCCTGACGGTAAAAAGGATATGACGTTAGCAACACATCGCAAGCTCAAAAAGGCTACATCGATTGCTCACCGAAAAGCAGCGCGTTCTTCTCGCCAACGTCGGAGCACCAGTACGAGGCAGCGTTGGAAGCACCGAGGAGGAAGCATGTCCCGGACGAGCGGAGCCTGCCGAGATGGCGCACCTTGCCGTATTCCAGCTGCACCACGCGCGTGTTTGGGACCACGAGGGACGACGAGTCCGGGTGCTGCTTCAGGTCGTCGGCCTGCGGCGCGATGGAGACGACGCCGCCGCTGATCAGATGCGACTCGTCACAGGCGGTCCATTTGCCGTTGGCGTCGTCGCACCTTCCCACGTCCCGGCGCAAGGGGTCCAGGGAGAACGAGTCTCTGTCGGACCAGGCGGGGCTGCCCATCTGCACCAAGAGCGCCGTTGCCGTGGAGTTCTTGACGTGGTAGATGTTGGAGGCGTTGAACGGGGCGAATCCCGCGGATACCGGGTACGTCTTTTCGGGAAACGTCACCATCTCGACCGTGATGGCACCTGTGTTGTCACGAGTCAGTCAGCGCTGTGAGTTGGGAGTAATGCCAACTCTGGAGAGGAGCTTACCCATGAGCATGACACCCGGGAGAGGAATCGAGCAGATGACGAGGAGGCTAACACGGTCAGACATCACTCACAGTGTTAGCCAACCGAGGAAGAGGGCTTACCGAAACAGACTGGAATGCTTTTGTTTCCAATCCGCCGTCGCCAAGAGCCGTAGGAGACCCCAAACACCAGTCCCGGAGTCCAGTCCGACAAAGTGCAAGAGGCTCACACCGCCAGGACGAGATGCCAAGGCCCATTGGAGATGCTCCACGACAACTGTGTGATCAAGGGTCAGCGCATTGGCTTCTCTTCTTGGTCATCTGTCTTTTCATCAATTTTGCGCGGCCCATCGACTCACCCACGACCAGACCGGCCAGGACGACGGCGCACAGTTCCGTCATCACTCGCAGAACCAGGATGGAGTTACTCGGCGACGCGACAAAGAACTTCTGCTTCATCAACGCCTTCGCCGAGCCGGTCGAGTACAACGTCGTCAACGTCACCATCAACGCCGCGAGCAACCACAGCCCCAGGGTCCACCACACGAAAGGGCTCGTCTTCTGATCCGACCGGCCGCCGCTCTGCACCGCCGTGAGGTGGGTGGTGTCGTTGAGGGAGTCCCTCTTGCGATCGCACGATTGATCCTCCTGCGCGTCCGGGGTCGGGGGATGGAGGAAGTTGGCGTCGTGGCTGTGACGGAGCCCGGGCCTCAGTGGCGACGGGAACGCCGACGACGCCCTCTTCTCGCTCCGCGTATCCGAATACCGCGGCCATTCCTGTTGAAATCCGTCGTCGATGTCGTCGACGACATCGGGACTGCGCTGAAGCTGCGCGACGTGAATATAGTCCTTCGTGCTCTCCCGTCGCGACCATGTCCGCTGCGGCAAGGCTGTCGAGACGTGCGAGCGCTTGATGTGGTCGTTTATGTCGTCCAGGTTGATCGTCTCGTGTCTGTCCTCGGCAGAATCCATCGTCGTCGGCGCGGGTTCCCCATAAGGTCCATAACGTGTGGCGCCGACGTGCCAAGCCGGCGGTCGAGCCATGGGTGGTGGTTCAAAAGAATGATGGCGAAAATGCAAAACGCGCTGCGTGCCCGTGTGGATGTCCCAAAGAAAAGAATGACGTGAAGGGAGAAAAGAGACAATTTGGGTTTTCCCCCTTTTGGCAGAATCAAACTGCCATTCCTCTCTCTATTCCCAACAAGAAAAGAAGTCCCAAGACGATGCGACATGGACTTACAAGAAACAGGCGCCTACCTGAACTGCGGATGCCTGCTCAGCACAACGCTGCGAGTCAGTCGCCCGGTTGGCGACTCATGATCCCTAGCCAACACTACTATCCGCAGATGAACAGCCATTTATTTGAGACTCGAGAGTGCACAAAAGAGTCCAGGCGATCAAACTTCGGAGGGTCTTTTCCTGTTCCGCGCGACAAGCCGCCACATTACCGGTAGCTAGTATTTTAATAGTACAGTTTTATTATTTAGCCCGAGCTAAACCTAATATATTAGCCAATCTTCTAATACCACGCTATACCTATATTACCTACTATCTATCGAAATACCTTAAGATTATAATATATTTATTAGGGTTCTAAAGCCCTAGAGGTTATTATTAAACTTATTATTATTTTAAGTATATGTTTTTATATAGGAAAAATAAATGGTTACTTTATCTATTAATTAGCTATTTTTATAGTGAAATTATATTATTTAGTAATAAGGCTAGTTCTAATTAAAAAAAGAGCTTAATTTAATATTAATAATTATAGCTAAACGATAGTAGTTGTTAATTTAATAGTATCTACGCGGGCTAAATATAATACACGAGCTATAAGCTTAGCTAATTATATTACTATTGCTAAAGTAGTAGTTAGCTATATTATATTATAAACTATTACTCTTATAGGGCTACTTACTATTACTATATTACCTCCTAAGCCTTATAATCTAGCTACTATTAATCTACTAATAACTATAGTTATTATTAGTAAGTTTAAAAGTCGTATATTATATTAACCTTAGAAGTAAGATCTTATATAGTAATACGTATAGTAATAATCTCGCTTTTAGGTTATTAATAAGACCCCCTACCTGACCCCCTACCCCTACCCCTACTACGCGTTATTATTATTATAATTAATAATATAGTTAATAAGTATATAGATAGTAGTATAGAGGAGGGAGATATAGAGGAGGGTAGCGCTAGAGTTAACTATAAGGCTAAAAAGTAGTCTATAACCTCTTAGTTAGAGGGCTCTTATTATATATTATATAAGTTAACTTCAGGTAGTATATAATTATTATTAAACTTATATAGTTAATAGTAGTAGCGCCTCGTATAATAATTAGGGTTTAGATTAGCCTTATTAATAAGTTATTATAGTTAAATTAAGTTTAGCTAGAGAAGCTAATATAAATTTAATAGCTAATAGACTAAGATATATATAGTTAGGATCTAGCTACTAATAAGTATCGAGGTGCTTATAAGTAACTCTCTTATTATAATAACTACTACGAAGTCTCTCTAGTATGTTATAATAATAAAAGAGACCCTATTGCTTTATAAATAAGCCTATATAAGTAGGTAGGCCTAACCTCTTTTAGAAGGCCTCTTTTATAATACTATATTAATTATAGAGGAGATTGAGAATATAAAAAGAAACCTTATAATTAAGAAGCTTAAGTAGAGGGTATTTACTTATTATATAGTAGTAATAGTACTCCTTCTCGATTTAAGTATTATAATAGTTAACCTTTTTATTAATTATCTCTTAAATTTTCAATAAAGTATATAAAGGTTTATAAAGTAGTTAGTAAAGTAGGATTTAAGCTAGTGGTAGGACCCCTCTATAGGAGAGGTTATTCAGTAGCTATAGTTATAAAAGTTTTAAATCTTATAATTAATAGGTTTATAGAGGAGTAGGATATATATAGTCTCGAGATATTCAATAATTATTATAAAAGTTAGTAATAAATAAGTATATAGTAATATAACTAACCTAGCTAATTTAAAAACTACTACTTAAGGGATTATTAGTTTTCTTTATATTTATTACGCATAGATAAATAAATATTGAGCTCGGAATTACGCCGCAGCCCCTTCGCAAAAAGACTACAACAAATTCACCTAGTTCGCAGGCACAATTCGGGAAACACTATATAGGTATTTTGACCTATACCCTCTACTAGTTAAGGAAAACAATATAGGAACCCTATACGTTCCTACTACTCGCAAGCAAACCCTCTGAACATCACCTATGGTTCGGCTGTGTATTGTCAGGAGGCGCGGAGTTAGAAGGTCTGTTGCACTTGAGCAGGTAAAATCACTATGCAGTGGCCAGAGGCCTAGATAAATAAATATAAGCTAATACCAAACGCGCTCAGCGCAGTTATCCCGCTCAAGGGCGTCTAACGCGTTCAACGCGTTAAGCATACCTAAACGCGTTAACCCTTATAAAAGGGCTTATTACTTTTAAGGAAGAAACCTTTAAAATTTATAGAATTTTTACCTATAATTTTTACCTACTATATAGACTATATTAATTAGTAGTATGACCTTAATAGTTAGCTATATCCCCTTATAACTAAGGATATCCCTTATAATTAAGGAAGGTACTTAATTATATAAATAGCTAACCCTATTAAGTTTATATAAAGTAGTATTATAGTAGTTAATACCTATAGGTATTATATAGTATTAAAAGCTTCTAAACTCCCCCTTTCCCTTAACTAGGAAATATTAATAAGAGATATTAACCCTTTATTATTTCCCTTAACTAGGAGATATCCCTAAGAGATATTAAACCTTAAAGATTTCCTTAACTAAGGAACGTCTTACTAAGATAATAAACCTCTAATAATAATACTTTATAAGCTACTTTCTAATTATAAGGTTAAAGAAGGTCTTAAGTCTAACTTTTTAAAACTTATTAACTATTTAATTATTATAAACTTTATAGTAATACTTAAGTAATACCTAGATAAGTTTTATATATTACTTACCCTAACTAAGTATACCCTTCTTAGGTTAGTAATAAAAGTAAGTATTATAGCTATTACTTATAAGAACTTTAAATAACGTTTAATAAACCGCTATAGATATATTTCAAAGTTAATATTATATAGGGAAATATATAAGACTACTTAATATATTTAAAATAAGGTCTAATAGGTATAAATAACTAACCTATAACTATTTACTAATACTATTAGGTAGTAATATCGCCTTAATCTCCCTTATTATAATTAATATATTAAGATAGAGATTAAATAAGGCTAGACTCTAGATCTAATACTCCTTTTTAAAGAGGATAAAGAGAGGGGAGGCTATAAGACCCTAAGAGCTAAAATAGTAAATAAGCTAGATATCCTAAAACCTATATCTAAACTTAATATAATAATAATTTTTAAAACTTTCTTAATACTCTTATTAACTCTAGAGGAATATTATAAGTTTAGATTAAGTTTTATAAATAGTTTATAACTCCTACCTCTTAAACCTATATTAAAGGATATAACTACTATATTAATACTAGAGCTAAGCTTAAATACCTTCTATATATTATTTAAAGAAAGTAAAAATATATTAAGTACTTTATTCCTAACCTAAGGAAAAGGGATAAATAGCCCTCCTATACCTAAGCTAAGTAACTTATAGAGTTATCCTAATACTTATAGCTAGGGTAAGTAATATAGTAAAATAGGCGCCTAGGAACTAGAAGCTAGTCTATTAAACCTTAATAAAAATAAAAGATATAATTAGGATATTAAATATATTAAGGACGCTCCTCTACTATTACTACTACTTACGCTACCTAGAGATCCTAGTAATAGAGGTAATAATAGTAACCCTAAGGGTTAAAATAATAAAAGAGGTAGCCCTAGCTATAGTAATAGTAATAGCTAAGGTAATTAACGCCCTTAACTACTAGTTAGGCTAAGAGATATTATTAAACTATTATCTAACCCTAATAAGTTCTTAGTTAGCTATAACTTTCTTATATTTCTTCTCTCTATAGATAAAGAAGGGGTAGTATAGGTAATAGCTAGAACGTTAGCTATAGAACCTAGGCGTAGTACTCCTTGATTTAAGATTAATATAATTAGGTTATTTAATCCGCCTCTATATAATAATAAAGTTAAAGATATACGCGTTAATAGTAGTTTAAGGACTATCTACTAAAATATATATCGTTTTATTAATATAATTAATAGCTATATTAAGTTAGATAATAAGAACCTAGCTATAGCTACTCTTAACTTTTATTAAACCTTACTAAAGTATACCTCGGACTAGTATTATACTAATCTAATACTTAATAAGAAGGTAGAACTTAAGAACCCTAACTATAAGCTAGATTATTAGAAAGAGTTATTACTTAAACGTTTTTATTTACTATATAAAATTACTAAAGCACGTTTAACTAAGGAGAGGTATACTCTATATAATATATATAATTAATATAATATTTAATACTAAATAACTAAGGTTACTTAACTATATAAGGATACTAAAGAGAGCGAATCTA
>JAVHLU010002020.1:0-22386 GCA_036785755.1 Colletotrichum ledebouriae
AGGGTTTCTAGATATATTTATATAATATATAGGGGGGGGGGGGGGGTAAAAGAAAAAGAGAATAAGAAGCTAGTTAGGTTTTAATGAGAAATTAAAGTAAATAATATATAAATAGGTCTATAAAGCTAAAGTTAAAGTATATCTAGGTATAAGATTAATATAATCCCTTTTATAAGTATCCTTCTCTTTCCTTTTAATAGTAGGTAATCTAATATTAGTAATAATCCTTCCTAGGAAAAGGGGGGGGTAAGAAGGGTTTACTAATATCCCCCCTAGGGGCTAATAACTACGATTTTAATACCCTCTTTCCCCTTCTCTTCTTCTCTCTTATTTTTAAGTTATTAATCTTATATTTATTTAATAAGGAGGGGGGCTTTAGTATTATTACTAGGAGGTTAAGGATCTTATACTTTCCTGGGCTTAATAACCCTATTATAACTACTAATAGATATGAAAGTTATTTAAGCTATTATTATATTAAATAGTAGCGAGGAGGCGTACTTAAGTAAGTAGGGAGTTATTAATATAATCTCTTACTCCTATCCCTAAAGTTTAGGAATATTATCCCTAGAATCTTAGACTTTTAAATTAAGAGATAAAAAGAAGGGAAAATAAGATTAGGTCTATAAATTATAAATTAAAATAAGTTATAATAAAAGAAACCTTATATATCCCCTAGATCCTCTATCTTAATATACTTCTTTTCTTTCTCCCTTATTATCTTAGGAATCCTAATAACTAGTTATTATCTAGCTTTTAAAGCTTTAATTACTTTCTCTAAATCTTTAAATACTATTTTAATTATACTCCTAATTATAATAAATCCTCCTCTTTCTCTTAATTACTTTCTCTAGATATTATAAGTTCCTCCTCCTCTTCCTTAGGTATATAATTATTATACTTTTTATTCCCTAGCGCTAAGAAGACTTTTACTAGGCTTTTTCTTTTTAATTAGATTTATAAATATCTAAATTACTTAGTTCCTAATACCCTTTAGGAGCTTAAATAAATTTATAAAATCGATTCTTACTAAACGTCTTTCTAATAACCTTATTACTTATTAATATTACTAATTAATATAATAGAGCGTTTAGAGCTTAGAATAGGATATAGAAGGGACCTTACTATTAGTAGTTAAGCTTTTTAATAGATAACTTATTAATAGAGCCCTTAATATTAAATACTAGTACTAAATTACTTACCTCTAGCCTCTCCTTTCTTATAATCTTCTTATATTAACTATTATAATATTCTATAGCTTTCTTATATTAACTATTAATTATCCTTTTAGCTTATTTCCTATCCTTATTAAGTTATAAGAAGGCTTATAGATATATTTAAACCTCCTCTTCCTTTATTATTACAAAATCCTAATTAAGAACCCTTTAGGTTAGCGTTAGGGTCTTAATAGGAGTAATAGGCTTAAACCTATATAATAAGTAGAAAGGGCTAAAGCTAGTTAAAGTATAAACGCCTAATTAGTTTATAAATAGGGTAATAAGAAGGTATAGTTAAGGGTTTATATCTCTCTATCCTCTAGTCTATATTAATAATATATAAGTAATTAGCTAATAACTAGTCTTAATTATACTATTAGCTCTTAGGTTATATATAGACGTTACTTTTCTCCTTATACTATATTTCTTATTAAGTTTAATAATAATATCCTTATTCTCTAGCCCTCTATTAATAATAAGTTTAATATATAGTTTATAGTAGTAGAGAATCTCCTCTTAGATAAACTTAGCGATCTCTGTTAAAGTTACTCTCTTAAGCTAGTAGGCTTTAGGCTATCTTATTAGTAGATCCCTTACCTTAATAAGGTACTACTTATATACTCTCTATATATCTAATAAGATCCTAGTAAAGAGTAATCTATTTAGGGAGCTATAAGTCCTTATATTATCTATATATTAAGCTCTACTCTTTTAGTAATTAGGGTAACCTTTTAGGGATTTACTAATCTCTATATATATACTAGCCTTGATATAGTAATTAGATAGTTTTCTAGCTATAGCTTAGTTATCTTAATAACTACTCTCTTTATAAGCTTTTATAATTAGCTTCTTCTACTACTTAGGATTATTAATAACTTATTATAGTATTAGCTTTTAATTTATTAGTCTAGTAAAAAGTAGGTAATTCTAAATATAATAATCTAACGCTCTAGTCTTAAAGTTATAATACCTTACTAATTAAATTCCTAGAGGGCGTCTCTATATTATTAAATAATAAGGGATTTATCAAGAATATATTAAATAGGTCTATAAAGTACTAAGAAATATATCTAGGATATTTATTATATTACTAATAACTTCTATATTTCTTACTAGGACCTCTTCTATATATTACTTATTATTATAATATTAAGCTTAATTAAAAAAGGAACTAGCTCCTATATCTATAAAGAAGATCTATAAATCGATCTAAGAGTTAATCTCCCCCTTAGCATCCTTATTAATAATATTAAAAGGTCCCTAGGACCTTTATAATCAGCTATCTATTAATATATTCTAAGTATTATAGATATATTATATTTTAAAATTAAATATCTAAATCTATATAATCTAGCGAATAATAAGGGCTCCTAGGAGGTTTATAGCTACTTTATTAAGTTATATAACTAATATCTAAATATCTATCTCTAGGATAAAGTATTATCTATATAAATAGTTATATACCCTCTTTAAAGCCTTTAGAATACTATATAATTCCTTCTTCCTAATTTTATATAAGAGCTCTAGTTCTAACTAAGTATTACTCTTAAAGTAAGAGACTATACGCTAGTTATTAATAAACTATCCTAGGGCTCCGCCCTATCCTATATTACTAGTATTAATTATAAGGTAGATATCTCTTCCTTTAGGGCTATAGTTTATAGTAATAAGGATTAGGGCCCTTATAAGTATTACTTTTAAGGTATTTATAGCTATTTATTACTTCTCTTCCTAGCTAAATAAGGTATCCTTCTTAAGTAAGTTAATAAGTAGCTTTATAATAGTAGAGTAGTCCTTTACCTAGGATCTATAGAATATTATAATCCTAAAGAAAGCCCTTAACTCTATGAAATTAGTATAATTAGCTTTATAATAGTAGAGTAGTCCTTTACCTAGGATCTATAGAATATTATAATCCTAAGGAAAGCCCTTAACTCTATGAAATTAGTATAAGTAGCCTATTTATAGATCTTAACTATCTTCGCTTCCTCTAGACGATACTTATTAGTACTATAAATATAGCTAATAGTTATTACTACTTCCTAGGCCTACTATAACTTAACTACTACTACTATATACTCCGCTAGCTCTAAATTAACTAAGACCTTATTAATATTTTATAAATATTCTAAAATAAATCTATAAATCCCTAGATAAGACTTAATCTCTTTTTTATTATATCGCGAAGTTAGTCCTTTAATAGTAATATTATTAAGGAAGACTTTATAGTAGCTAGAGATAAGGTTATATAGGATTCTAATTATAACCTATATAAACTAAGCGACTAAGTTCGTTACTCCTTAAAGTAACGTATATATCTATAGTAATCTAATAGGTAATACGAACGTTATTAAGTCTCTATTTATAGGGTCTAAGGGGACTTAGTTATATCCTAAGAAGAAGTCTAGTAGTAATAATAGTTAATATATAGTAAAGTCTTCTAAAGAATCGTTTACTAAAGGAGGTAGTGCTATATCTTATATTATAACTATATTTATCTTAGTTACTAAGTTAATAAGCTTTATCCTACTATCTTTCTTTTATATAAAGAAGAATAGATTATAATAAGCTATATAACTTTACTTAAGGATTCCCTTCTTTAGTCTATCCTTTAGAATTATAATAATATCCTACTCTAATCCTCTTAATATTAGGATTCCTTTTGCTTACTACGCTTTATATAGTACTATTTAAATTATTTATAAAGGTATAATAAAAGGGTATATAGAGCTATAATACTTAAATTCCTAAGCTAAAGCTTTCTCTCTTATAATAAGAATAGCTAAAAGGAGCTTCTTTTCTTTAAGCTATAGGTAATTAATAGTTTTTAGGATAGCTTCTTATTAAGCTCTTATAAGCTTTATTCCTTACTTAATAACTAAAAGCTTTAGTATAACTAGGCTTATAAATAGGGCGCTAGGATCTAGTACTATATTTTTCTTAGCCTTTACCTACGCTTTTAACTTCTACTCTAGGTCTCTATCTAGGGTTAAATTGTTTAATATAATATTATTAATAGGTTAAATCTTCTTATCTTTCGTCTTATATATTATATTAATATCTTCTATTAGTAATATAGGTATTATTAGTATAGATTTATAATTATTATAGAAGAAAGTAGTATCTATAGCTATAATAACTTCGATACCTTTCTAATATACTAACTTATACTTCCTCTTAAGTACTTTCTTTTTTAATATTCTTTTCTCAGGTTTGCGAATATAGTATTAATAATTAATACTATAGCTATTATATCCTATTATATACCTTATACTTATAATTGCTTTATAGATCTTATTAAGTTTAGGGGTAACTTCGTTATAGATTATAGTCTCTAGGGTTTTATTAAAAATTAATCTAAACTCTTTAAAAATAGTAGTAACTTCCTTATTTAGGTCTAATTATTACTTAACCTTATCTAGTAAGTTATAAGAGCTTTTAAAAGCTTATTAAATCGCTTTAATATCTTAGTATACCCTTATACTCCCTAGTATTATATCTAGCTCTTCTTTATCCTTAGTATTATTAACTTACTAATTATCTCTTATAAAGTCTAAGCTTATTACTATATTAGGTCTATTAATAATAGCCTCTATTTCCCCTCCTCTATAGGAGATAAGAGGGTATATTAACGCTAAGAAGAAGTAAAGTAATCTATCTTAGTAATAATTTCTAAGAAGCGAGTAGTTAAGTCTCCTATATAGAATAATAATAGGATATTAATCTTAATATTCCTAGACTAAAGGACTCTAATAATCTAGTTTTATATATAATCTAATATTATTTAAGCCTTTAAAATAAAAAGAGCTCCTAGTACTAGGTCCTTATTATAAGTATTTTTAAGGAAAATAAAAAAGCTGATATCCTAAATCTAATTATTACTAATATAAACATTCTTTATAATTATACTTATAAATTATGTTCTCTACTCTCTATTAGTAATCCTATATATCCCTATATTTATCTTAACTATATTGCTCTATAAGCCTAAGCGCTTAATATAACTTTTACTAATAAGGTTAATAGTAGAGCTACTCTTAATAGTCCCCCTAATTAATATATTTATAGGGCTACGAAGGGTAATAGTAATCTACTAGTAGGTTATAATAAAGTCTAGGATAGTAATATATCTAAGTAGTAGAAGTAATATAGAATCCTAATCTTCTATTATAATACCTATTTTAAAGATAAAATTAATTATATAGTAGTTAAATTAAATTACCTTAGTTTATAAATACTTAGGTAAGTCTATAGAGATAGCTACTAAAGTCGCTTAGCTTTTAGAATAGTTTATATTATTATTCTATTACTCTATTTATTCTTATAGCTACTTATTACTAGATCCTATTTTATTAAATTAATCTAGAAGTGTAATAGAAATAGAAATAAAAACCTCTTATACCTTTAAGTTATATCTATCCTTATACTTATTAATTATAGCTTTAGTAGCGTCGTAGACTATTCTATCTTAATTAGGCTAGTTTTAATAAAGGAAGGCTTTAGGGATAGCTACCTTCCTATTTACTCTCTTATTATATAGCTCGAGGGTAAGGGCATAGCTAGTTTACGAATTACTATATTAAATCTAAGGCTTATCTTATTTATCCTACTTCTACTACTTAACTTATTCCTTAGGAGTATTTAGTAATATAATATCTCTAGCTCCTTCCTTATTATCTAGTAGCTCTATAACTCTCTAGGTAATTTAAATAAAAAGGTTTTAAATTTCTAAGTAAGTTTACTATCTAGGGAGCTTAATAATAATAAGTATTATAAGGTTCTATATAATAACCTCTAGCTTTCCCTCTTTCTATAGTAATAATATCTTCTACTAGGTTAATATACTAGTTTTTTAGCTTAAAGCTAAAGAACGTTATATCTATAAAGTTATATAATTATATAATATCTTTTAATAAATTCGTAAAGCTAATAGATAGTTTAGGGTATATCTTATTATAATTAATAACTCTTATAACCTCCTCTAGAAGCTTTAGCTACTACTTTTCTATTAACTTGCTGGTAGTAATTATATAATATATAAGATTATCCTTATTAATTAGGATATACTTTGAAATTATCTAGCTATTAGTTAATTTATAGTTATAGCTTTTATTAATAATACCTATCTTAACCTTAGTGCTTATATCTAGGGTGCTAATAAAATAGTAGGGCGATATATAGTAGTAGACCTTATTCTAGCTAGCCTCGAGATACTTAATATAGCTAATAATGATATAGTTAATAGCGCTATAAGGCTAGTAGGCCCCTATAGCCTAGAAAGGTATATACTATAGTAATCTATCTTACTAGAAGCTTCTATAGCCTCCCCTTGCTCTACCTCTTCTAAATCCCTAGTATTATTAGTATCCTCCTTAGTAGTCTCTATATCTAGCTTATAAGTAAAAGTATTATTATTATTAGTATTAAGTTTATAAATAGTCCTAAGATTAATAATTATAAGGTTTAGTAGCTTCTATAGTATTTAGATTAAAAGTATTATCTCCTTAGCTAGTAACTCCTTTAATAAGAGTTAAGATATTTATCTTATAATTAGCCCTCTTAATACTTAAGGTCCTAAAGTTCTCTATAAGAGAGTTAATAATTAAGCTAGGAGTCTAGGCTATAGAGGGTTCCTTAGCTTTAGCCCTCTATCTTATTAGAATCGTCTTTATAGGAACTTAAAGCGTTATTATTAGTTTAGGCTTAATAAGGCTAGATAACTACTAAGGTTCCTAGTAAGTAATAAACTATTTAATTAGGGCGTCTTTAATTATAACTTACTATTTTAAAATAACCTTAATAGGCTAATAGCTAAGACTTTAAGCTCTAGCTCTTATAGCTCTCTCTAAAAAGTAATAATAAGTAATAGAAATAAGCTTAGTATTAGTAAGTTCTAGGTCTCTATACTAAATAGCTCTCTATTAAAGCTATTAAATAATAGTAATTAATACTATAACTTAAGAAGGGTTATTACTCTTAATATAAGATCTTATAACTAGGTTCTAAAGGTCCTTATTAGAGTCCTAATAAGACTTAAGGTTTATAAATCCGAACTAGTATAGAATTTTCTCCTTACCTTCCTTCTAGGTCTTAGCTTTACTAACGTGAGATTTTATTATATCTTAATAGTTACTAGAGCTATATATATAGACCTCGTTCTTTATATTATTATTAGTCTTATAATAAAGCTTTAAAAGGCTCTTATAGTTAGTAATAAAGTCTAAGATATTAGTATTAATAAACTTAGGCGCTCTAGTTAAATAGGGAGTTATTACTATAATAATAAGGTATCTTATAAGGAGATTAGCAAGGGCTATAATATCCTAATTAGTATAACTTCCTTTAGGGGAGCGTAGAGTACTTAAAGGTATTACTCCTATCCTAGAGGAAGGATTTATAGACCTATCTATACTATTATTAGAGGCTAGCTATCCTATAGTACGAGGTTATATCTCGCTAAACGAAGCTCTTATAAATCTCTCTTTAGGCTATTTCCCCTTATTAAAAGAGGATCTAATATCTAAGTTAGCTAAGAGAGAAGAAGATATAATACTTATAGGTTTATAAATATTAAAGTTAATATTATATATTTAAAGTAATAGAGTTTTCTAGTTAATAAAGTAAAGTTATTATTATAATATCTTCTAAATAGAACGATAAAGTAAGTAGTTATAACTTTCTTTAAATAAAATAAAAAAGGAAATAGTATAAACTAAATAACTAAATAAATATAGGAAAAGTCTAGCGACCTCGATCTTATTACTCTAGGCTCTTATAGATCTACTTTAAGTCTTATTACTTAATATAGAAGGGTTTTCCTAATAATACTCTTATTATAGAAGAATTAGTAGCTTTATTATATAAGTATCTCTTAAAGGTTAGTATATTACTCTTAGTACTTAGGGCTATAATAGTAATAGGTTTATTAGTCTTTAGTTACTAATCTAGTTAGTCTCGCTATATTTATTAATTTAGTAAGACTACTAATCTCTATATTAGTATTATATATAGCTATCTTAGCTATATTAGCTATAACTTACTAGTAAAATCATAGTAGTTATAATAATATATAAGTAGTAAGGAAAGGAATGCGCTCGCTAGAACCTACTAATAGCATAAAAAAAGGGAGAAAGGGAGGATTTTAAGGTCTATATTATTCCTACCTTAATTCTATAAGAAAGCATAGCTATTACTATTCCCTCGGAACTAAGGTAGGTCTATAAATATCTTCCTCTCTTTAAACTACGTTTTTATTATTATTCGTGTCGTTATTATTCGTTATTTATAAATTTCTTAAGTTATTATATTTAAAGTAGATTGATTATATATATATATATATTAATAGCGGGGATATATAGATATAGCGAAGGTACCTAACTCTCTAAGAAGCCTATAAAGGCTATTAAAAAGAGCAAAAGAACCCGCCTCTAGGCACTATTAGAAAGGGCTAGAACTAGTAGGAACTATAAAAGATAATAAATAAATTAACTCTACCTATAATTAAATAAGAATATTAAAAGTAGGCTTAAAAGATATATAAAGTAATTTATAGATCTAATTAAAAGAGATTATCTAAATTAAGCGCGGATTTGCTAAGAAAAATACTAAAAAACGAGGTATAGGATTATTAAGGTACTAATTGTAATAATATATCTATAATGCTCAAGTCTGCTACGCTCTACTCCTCTACGCTCTACTCTATAGTCTTCCTGCAACGGGTCCGTGCGCTAAGGGAGTTTTTTAAAAGCTGCGCAGCTAAGTTATCTTATCCTATCCTAATAGGAATAACTAGCTAATAATAAGCTTATTATTTTTTAAGTTAGAGTTAATAGAGGATATCTAGCTTACACCCTAGTAAATACTAGGAGTAATACTTATAGAATAATTAACTTTCCCCTAGCTTAATACCTTTACTTTCTATATATTAAGAAGAGATACTAACCTATAAGGGGGTATATACTTAGTAGATTATTACTAAGTAATACTCTAGGTATAGTAGTATTTAACCTAGAAATAGGTACTTATACTTAGTATATTTTTATATATATAATTCATAGCTTATATCTTAATATTCTCTTAGGGCGCTCTTAGATAGAATAGAACTAGGTTATTTATAATACTATAACCTACTAGGTATACTATAGGAGGGGGTATATTAGGTTATATCTAAAAGATCAAAAAGAAACTCCCTTTATAAAAGAAGTAAGGGCTATAAGGTTCTTTAATATACCCTTATTCTCTATTATTTACTAACGCTTAGTAAGATACTAGGGTAAGTACTAGGAGGATATTAGGGAGGTATTAATATAAGCTATTAGCCTTATTAATATTAAGAAAGCTTTAAACCTAAGACTAAAGGAGGATTAATAATACTATTTATTAAGCTAGGTATTAGAGGAGTTTCCTAACCTATTTAACCTTAATAAGGCTTATTTACTACCCCCTAGGTAACCTAGGGTAGATTACTAAATTAACCTTATATTAGGACTAGATAGAAGGAAACTACTACTCCCTTAAAGCCCCCTTTATATAAAAATAAGGGAGGAGCTACTAAGACTAAAGAAAACCTTATAAAGCCTCCTAGATAAGGGGTTTATTAAAGCTAGTAGCTTACTTACTAGGGTACTAGTACTTTTTATAAAGAAGCTAGGTAGAGGGATTTACTTCTATATTAATTATAAAGCTTTCAATATAATTACTAAGAAAGATTATTACTCCCTCCTACTAATCTCTAAGATATTATAATAAGCAAGTATAGCTAAATAGTATATAAAGTTAGATATAATAATAGCTTTTTATAAGTTAAGAATAGTAGAGGGGTATTAAAAGAGAACTATATTCTATACTAGGTATAAATTATTTAAATAAGTAATTTATTTAATTAGTTTAACTAATACCCCTACTAGCTTCTAGTAATATATTAATAATACCCTATAGGACTTCTTTAATAACGTTATTACTACTTATATAAATAATATATTAATCTACTCTAATAGAATAAAGAAAGACTACGAGAGGAAGGTCTAGGAGGTCCTCTAGAGGCTAATAAATAAAGGGCTAAACCTTAACTTTATAAAGTATAAGTTCTTAGTTAAGAGGGTAAAATATATAAGGTTTATTATAATAATAGGAGAGGGTCTTTCCTATAACCCTAAGAAACTCTAAGTAATTACTAAGTAGCTACTCTCTACCTCCCTAAAGGGGGTCTGGAGCTTCTTAAGGTTTAGAAACTATTATAATATATTTATATTAGAGTATAGGGATATTATTAAACTACTTATATTACTTATTAGGAAGAATATAATATTCTAATAGGGAGATAACTAAGAATAAGCTTTCTTATAGCTTAAGTAGCTTTTTAATACCTAGCTAATACTCCGCTAGTTTAATCTAAAAGATAATATTATTATTAAAACTAATTATCTAGGATTTATATTAAGAGGGGTATTCTTATACGTTAACCTAGAGGGTACTTAGCGTCCTATAGCGTTCTACTTATAGAAGCTCTTATTTATAGAATATAACTACCCTATTTATAATAAGGAGCTTCTAGTAGTTCTTTCTTACTTATATATATAGAGGGTAGAGCTATATAATATAACTACTTTTAAGATACTAACTAACTACTAGGGGCTTAAATATTTTATAACAAAGTAGCGCCTTATAGAGCGCTAGAGCTAGTAAGTAAAAGAGCTATCTTAATATAACTTTACTATTAAATATTACTCTAATAAGAAAGTAGTAGCCTCTAATACCCTCTCTTAGAGAGAATAAGATATATTATAAGAATAGGATAATAAGTAGAAATAGGGGAGGGTTTTATAACTAATAATAGATTATACCTGCCCTTATAGGGACCTTATAGCTAGTCCCCTTGTAAGGAGAAGTTAGAAGGGCTATATTAATATCCTAAATACTATAGCTTTTAATACTAACCCTAAACTATAGGCGCTATAGCTAGAAACTATAAAGAAGGATATAGTATATAAGGCTATATATTATATAGTTACTTACTAGCTTTAGAGCTTCTTATTAGATATAAAGGCTAAGGTCTAAATTAGTAAGTATTATATTAATAGTTAGAGAAAGCTAATATTTAGAGAGAGGCTATAGGTACCTAGCAGGGAGGATAATAATAACCTACTAGGGGAGCTCTATATAAAGATTATTTAATAGAGCTATTAGAAAGGGCTAGAACTAATAGGAACTAGAAAGATAACAAATAATATAGCTCTAACTATAAATAGGTAAGAGTATTAAGAGTAGGCTTAAAAGATATATAGAATAATTCGTAGAATCTATTAAAAGAGATTATCTAAATTAGGCGTGAATTCGCTAAGGAAATACTAAAAAACTAGGTATAGGGTTATTAAGGTACTAATTATAATAATATATATACTATCCTTAAGTCTACTATACTCCTCTCTTCTATACTCTATTTTATAATCTTCTTATAATAGGTCCGTGCGCTAAGGGAGTCTTTTTAAAGGTTATATAGCTAAGTCTATCTTATTTTATTCTAATTATCCCCTCGAGACTCTTTATAATATTATAAAAGAGAGTCTTAAAAAATAAATAAAACTACTTTATAGAAATAGTATATAAACTCTATTTATAGATCTAATCTATTAATAATATCTTCTAAGTAGGTAATCTTATTATTAAGAAGGTCCCTTAGGTTTAACTATCTTCTACTATAGGTTATATCTTAATAATAGCTTTATTACCTCTTCCTCTTTATTATACTCCTTATCCTACTCTAATCCTTAGTATAGCTAAAACTACCCGCCTTATTATACTAAGTATAAGAAGTTATAATAATATACTCCCTTAGGCGTATTCTACTCGATCTAATCCTACTAGTTAACTCTCTACTAGATATAATCTATATAGCTATAGTTATACTTATTTAAAGGACTAGGCCTCTTAGGATATAATAGTATATCTATAAGTATAGTTCTTAGGCGTAGCTTAATACTTATATTATAACTCGGCGTTCATAAGACCTATAACTAAAGCTAATATCTAAGGTATTTAAGCTTATTATCTAGTATTTTAAATAAAGCAGACCTAGATAATACTAATAATCTATAAATAGGTTAAGGAATATCTACAATAGGAAATAGTATAATATTATTATTACTTCTAAAGTTTATTATATTATTATCTATAAGTAAAGGAGTAAGAGGGCGTAAAGGGAAGAAAAGTACTTTCTTAAAGTCTTTTTAGCTTAATAGGGTATCTTATAGAGCTATATTACTATTAATAGTTAAGTTATAGAACTCTATAGTAAGTATAGATATATATTAAGTAACTAAGGGGATTTTAGAGTTAGAGAATAATATGCTATTACTTAAGGTTATATTACTAAAACGTAGATATAGTAATCCTTCTTAAATTAGAGCTCTAGCCTATTTAATATATTAGAGGCTATATATAAATCTATACCTCTATTAAACTAAATTAACTATATAGGTATTAATTAATAGGAGCTTTTAGAGTTATAAAGGGGCTCCTATCTTATAATACTACGTATTAAGGTCTTATATAACCTTAATAAAGCGCTAATTACTATTCTAATCCTATATAGAGTTATAATAGAAGTAGTAGCTAGTCGACTAGTCTATAAAAATCGCAGCTTAGTAATAATTACTATAGTTAAGTAGAAAGAAGGCCCTAGTAATATCCTAGAGATTCTTCGCCTCTGCTCTTTTAGGCTCTATAGAAGCCTTATTAATTTCTTTCCTAAGTTACTAGGCTAGCTTATAGATTAGAGTATAGATATTACGAGAGTAGCCCTTAATTATAAATATAAAAAGGGCTATAATTTCTAAATTATCTAACTCCTCTTATCTTATTAGCTTCCCTTATATATTATAAAGGTCTAATAAATATTCTACCTAGGCTAACGTTATAATAAATAACTATCTTCTATACTAGGTTATTAAGTAATTTATAGATTCTTAGTTCTATTATATATACTATAGGACTACTAGTATAGGCTTATTTTTATTTAATATAGGGTTCTTTTTAGGTCTCGTAGTATTAAATCCTACTAAGGTATTAGCAGGGTTAAATATAATATCTCTTAGGGTAATAGGGGCTAAGTAGGGTAATATAGATAGTTTTATAGACTTAGGGTAATTAAGATATTTTATAAAGTTAGCTAGTTATTATAAGTTATAATCCCTCTTTTACTTCTTATAGTTATTCCTTGTTTTTATATTCTAGATATTTAGTTCTTTTAATAATCCTTCCTCTTTATTTAACTCTTCTAGATTAATAGGAACTATTAGACTAGTTTATAAATTAGTATCTATAGGTACTAGTAGGTTAATACCTATCTTATTTAAAGATAAGACCTCTAGGTTTATAAATTAAGGGGTATATTTAGCTATCTAATATTTAATATCTTCTTAAGCTATCCTTTTTCTAATATCTTTATCTCTTAATTTAAAGTATTAATTATATAGAATTCTATTTACCCTTAGTTAGGTCTAATATCCTTTAGGAGGTATTTTATTAGTAAAAGCCTTTAATAAATAATTAATCTAAGCTTAATACCTTATCTTAATAAGCTACTTTAGAGGTACTAGGCTTCTAAGTTATATAAAAGACCTAAGCTAATTAATAAAATAGAGACTAGAGGCTTATAATAAAAGGTCTATATATCGAGGTTCTACTAGGTATAATTATCTTATTAAAACTTCCTTAGCTTTATATCTTAATAGAAAGCTCCTAGTAAGAAATATTAGAGTTTATAGTTATCCTTTAGCTCCTCTCCTTAATTACTAATTATTATAAAACTAGTTTCTCTTATCTTATAAGTTAATTAGTAGACTTATAATAACTACTTTAATAGACTTAGGTAGTTATAAATAAATAAGGAGTATATTAGGGGACTTAGCTTTAATTTAAGTAACTATAATATCCCTTATATCTCTATCTTTGAAATCGTTTTCTATACCTCTAACTATTTTATAATAGAGCGGTTAGCTAGGCTTAGTAAGCCTTATAATATAGCGAGTAATTACTAAGATATCCTTAGTATATATTAGAGTTACTATTTTAAGTATACTAATAGTATTAAATATACTAGCTATAACTTACTATAAGTATAAGGAGCGAATTATCTCCTCTACTATTTCTAAGGTCTTATTCTAATATTTAATAAGGATATATTTTAATATTATATTAAAAGGGCCTATCTAACTAGGAATATTATCTATCCTAGGTAGAGAGCGCGTATTATATTTAATTAACTAAGGCTTATAACTAAGCTTATTAGGAGGTCTAAAGCCTAGGATATCTCTATTATCTTATCCCTATATCTAGAACTTACTTATACTTGATTTATTAGGTATAAGCTCTATTAAAAGTCTAATTTTAAGGATAGGAAGGTTTAAAGATCTTAACTCCTAGATCTATATATCTAACGCTATATTATTATAAAGAATTACTTTCTTTATTATAATATATTAGGAGAAAAGTTAATAAAGGGAAGGTATAAGTAATTTATAGACTAAAAAGCTAAATAGAAGTAATATTTAAAGAAAAGGAGGAGCTATAATATAGTAGTTAATATTATATAGTTAGTAAATAAGTTAAGTTTAAAAGCAAATAATATATATAGGGGGGAGAGAGAAACTAGAGGGCTTAAAGGGTAAGGAGTACGTTTTTATATCTACTAATTACTCTAATAATATAGTAATTTATTAGTAGCTTATAAAAGGAATAATTAACTTTCCTCCCTTACCCTCCTTAGCCTTAATAAAGTAAAACAAACTTAGGATAAAAAACCTATAATAAATAAAATAGTAAATTAGAGTAGTTATATATAGGGAAAGAATAAAGAAAGTAATAGTTAGTAGTAGCTATTAAAACGAGTAGCCTAGTTATAAATTAAATAAATATTCTCCTCTATTCTCTATTATTAAC
Organism: Colletotrichum ledebouriae; assembly: GCA_036785755.1. Classification (NCBI taxonomy): domain Eukaryota; kingdom Fungi; phylum Ascomycota; class Sordariomycetes; order Glomerellales; family Glomerellaceae; genus Colletotrichum; species Colletotrichum ledebouriae. The sequence goes on from JAVHLU010002020.1 coordinate 15,156, forward strand.
TTCTCCCCTTATAATAACTACTTTTAGCTAGCTACTTTAATCTTTATTTAACCCCTTTATACTTTCTCTCTTATATCTATAAATTATATCTTCTTATTATAGCTAATTATAACTTCCTTATCTTAAGTATTAAAAATACTAATTAACCTTACCCTTATTATCTCCTATTAGTAATAACCCTTTAGGTCCTTAGTTTTAATATCCTTATACCTAAAATAAAGAAAAATAATATACCTCTTTTTATCTAATATTCTAATAACTAGCTTTAGGTATTCCTTTCCTTCTTTTTAATATCCCTATACCCTCTAGCTAATAATTATAATTCTTAAGTAGCTATAAGCTTTATTTAGCTTTAACTTAATATCCCTAGTAATAAATACTTAGAGGTAGCCTTTATACTATAGATATTCTCTAATAAGATTACTAAGGTAATAAGGCTAGCTTTCTAAAAAGCTTATCTTAGTAAATAGAACTTTAAATAAATATTTAAAATAACTAAGGGGTCTAGAGAATTCTACTATTAAGTCTTTATCTATACCTCTATTACTTTCCTCGCTAGCTTATAGGAGATAAAGGTTTTTTAGTACATAGTAGCTATATATAGCTTATTTATTTAATCTTAAGGTAGTTATAATATAATACCCTATATTTACTATAAAGAGCAAGCCTATATTACTAAGAACCCTATATCTAGTATTTATATCTATAAACTATACTTTAAGTATATCTTTATACTAAGTACTCCTTATACTAACTACTTCTTCTATAAAACTTAAGAGAGTTACTTATATAATAATCTAAGTATTTATAAGCGTTATAAGTATAGAATTAAATATAATAATAAGGTAAGGAGGAGTAGAGAATTTAATAGTATTAAGGAGATCCTATAGTTCTAAATTCTAATAGACGCTATAGTTATAGCTATAGCTAAGTTTAACTTCTCGCTCCTTTATAATAAATACTATTAATAGGCCTAGGAATATTATCCTAAAGCTAGGTTTATATACTCTTATTACCCTTTAATAATAGAGCTACCTCTAGAGTTTAACTTTATAGAAATCGTAGATTACTTAGGGCTTTATATTTTAAATTAAGGTAGGAAAATAGGGTTTCTAGATATATTTATATAGTATAAGGGGGGGTAAAAAGGAAAAGAAAATAAGAAGCTAGTTAGGTTTTAATAAGAAATTAAGGTAAATATTATATACATAGGTTTATAAAGCTAAAGTCGAAGCGTATCTAGATATAAAAATTAATATAATCCTTTTTATAAGTATCCTTCTCTTTCTCTTTAGTAGAAGGTAATCTAATATTAATAATAATCTTTTCTAAGAAAAAGGGGGGGGGTAAGAAAAGTCTATTAATATCCTTACTAGGGGCTAATAACTACGATTTTAATACTCTCTCTCCCTTTCTCTTTTTCTCTCTTATCTTTAGGTTATTAATCTTATATTTATTTAGTAAGGAGGGGTAGCTTTAGTATTATTACTAGGAGGTTAAGGATCTTATACTTTCCTAGGCTTAATTACCCTATTATAACTACTAATAAATATTAAAGTTATCTAAGCTATTATTATATTAAATAGTAGCGAGGGGCGTGCTTTAAATAAGTAAGGAGTTACTAATACTATCTCTTACCCTTATCCCTAAAGTTTAGGAATATTATCCCTAGAATCTTAAACTTTTAAATTAAGAGATAAAAAGAAGAGAAAATTAAAATAAGTCTATAAATTATTATTTAAAATTAGTTATAATAAAAGAAACCTTATATATCCCCTAAATCCTCTATCTTAATATATTTCTTTTCTTTCTCCCTTATTATCTTAGGAATCCTAATAACTAGTTATTATAGAGCTTTTAAAGCTTTAATTACTTTCTTTAAATCCTTTAAATACTATTTTAATTATACTCCTAATTATAATAAATCCTCTTCTTTCTCTTAATTACTTTCTCTAGATATTATAAGTTCCTCCTCCTCTTCCTTAGGTATATAATTATTATACTTTTTATTCCCTAGTATTAAGAAGACTTTTACTAGGTTTCTTTTTAAATTAGATCTATAAATATCTAAATTACGTAGTTCTTAATACCCTTTAGGAGCTTAAATAAACTTATAAAGTCGATTTCTACTAAATGTCTTTCTAGTAACCTTATTACCTATTAATATTACTAATTAATATAATAAAGCTTTTAGAGCTTGCGAAAGGATATAAAAGGAGCCTTACTATTAGTAGTTAAGCTTTTTAATAGATAACTTATTAATAGAGCTCTTAATATTAAATACTAGTACTAAATTACTTACCTCTAGCTTCTCCTTCCTTATAATCCTCTTATATTAACTATTATATTATTCTATAGTCTTCTTATATTAACTATTAATTATATTTTTAGCTTATTTTCTATTCTTATTAAGTTATAAGAAGGCTTATAGATATATTTAAACCTCCTCTTCCTTTATTATTACTAAATCCTAATTAAGAACCCTCTAAGTTAGTATTAGGGTTTTAATAGGAGTAATAGGCTTAAACCTATATAATAAGTAGAAAGGGCTAAAGCTAGTTAATATATAAATACTTAATTAGTTTATAAATAGGGCAGCGGGAAGGTATAGCTAAGGGTTAATATCTCTCTATCCTCTAGTCTATATTAATAATATATAAGTAATTAGCTAATAACTAGTCTTAATTATATTATTAGCCCTTAGGTTATATATAGATATTACTTTCCTCCTTATATTATATTTCTTATTAAATTTAATAATAATATCCTTATTCTCTAGTTCTCTATTAATAATAAGTTCGCTATATAATCTATAGTAGTAAATAATCTCTTCTTAGATAAACTTAGTAATCTTAGCTAAAGTCGCCCTCTTAAGCTAGTAGGCTTTAGGCTATCCTATTAGTAAATCCCTTACCTCGATAAGATACTACTTACCTACTCTCTATATATCTAATAATATCCTAGTAAAGGGTAGTCCCTTTAGAGAGCTATAGGTCCTTATATTATTTATATATTAAGCTCTCCTCCTTTAGCAATTAGGGTAATTTCTTAAGGATTTGCCGATCTCTATATATATACTAGCTTAGATATAATAATTAGATAATCTTCTAGCTCTAGCTTACTTACCTTAATAACTAATCTCTTTATAAGCCTTTATAATTAGTTTCTTCTACTACTTAGGATTATTAATAACTCGTTATAGTATTAGCTTTTAGTTTATTCGTTTAGTAAAAAGCAGGTAGTTATAAATATAATAGTCTAACGCTCTAGTCTTAAAGTTATAATACCTTACTAGTTAAATTCCTAGAGGGCGTCTCTATATTATTAAATAGTAAGCGATTTATTAAGAGCGTATTAAATAGGTTTATAAATTATTAAGAAATATATCTAGGATATTTATTATATTACTAATAACCTCTATATTTCCTACTAGGACCTCCTCTATATATTACTTATTACTATAATATTAAGCTTAATTAAAGAAGGAACTAGGTTCTATATCTATAAAGAAGATCTATAAATTAATCTAAGAGTTAATCTCCCCCTTAGCTTCTTTATTAATAGTATTAGAAGGTCCCCGGGGTTTTTATAATAAGCTATCTACTACTATATTCTAAGTATTATAGATATATTATACTTTAAAGTTAAATATTTAAATCTATATAATCTAGTAAATAATAAGGGCTCCTAGGAGGTCTATAGCTACTCTATTAAGTTATATAACTAATATCTAAGTATCTATCTCTAGGATAAAGTATTATCTATATAAATAATTATATACCCTCTTTAAAGCCTTTAGAATATTATATAATTCCTTCTTCCTAGCGTTATATAATAGCTCTAGTTCTAATTAAGTATTACTCTTAAAGTAAGAGACTACGCGCTAGTTATTAATAAACTATCCTAGGACTCCGTCCTGTCCTATATTATTAGTATTAATTATAAGGTAGATATCTCCTCCTTTAGGGCTATAGTCTATAGTAACGAGGATTAGGGCCCTTATAAGTATTATTTTTAAGGTATCTATAGCTATCTATTACTTCTCCTCCTAGCTAAATAAGGTATCCTTCTTAAGTAAGTTAGTAAGTAGCTTTATAATAATAAAGTAGTCCTTTACTTAGGATCTATAGAACGTTATAATCCTAAGGAAAGCCCTTAACTCTATTAAATTAGTATAAGTAGCCTATTTATAGATCTTAACTATCTTCGCTTCCTCTAGATAACGCCTATTAGTCCTATAAATATAGCTAATAATTATTACTACTTCCTAGGCTTACTATAACTTAACTACTACTATTATATACTCTACTAGCTCTAAATTAACTAGGACTTTATTAATATTCTATAAGTATTCTAAAATAAATCTATAAATCCCTAGATAAGACTTAATCTCTTTTTTATTATATCGTAAAGTCGGTCCTTTAATAGTAATATTATTAAGGAAGGCTTTATAGTAGCTAGGGATAAGGTTATATAGGATTCTAATTATAACCTATATAAACTAAGTAACTAAGTTCGTTACTCCTTAAAGTAATATATATATCTATAGTAATCTAATAGGTAATACGAACGTTATTAAATCTCTACTTATAGGGTCTAATAGGACTTAGTTATATCCTAAGAAGAGGTCTAGTAATAATAATAGTTAATATATAGCAAAGTCTTCTAAAAGGTTATTTACTAAAGGGGGTAATACTACGTCTTATATTATAATTATATTTATCTTAGTTATTAAGTTAATAAGCCTTATCTTACTATCTTTCTTTTATATAAGGAAGAATAGATTATAATAAGCTATATAACTTTACTTAAGGATTCTCCTTTTTAGTCTATCCTTTAGAATTATAATAATATCTTACTCTAGTCCTCTTAATATTAGGATTCCTTTTACTTATTACGCCTTATATAGTATTATTTAAATTATTTATAGAGGTATAATAGAAGGGTATATAGAGCTATAATACTTAAATTCCTAGGCTAAAGCTTTCTCTCTTATAATAAGAATAGCTAAAAAGAGCTTCTTTTTTTTAAGCTATAGATAATTAATAGTCTTAAGGATAGCTTCTTATTAAGCCCTTATAAGCTTTATTCTATACTTAATAGTTAAAAACTTCGGTATAACTAGGCTTATAAATAGGGCGCTAGGATCTAGGATTATATTTTTCTTAGCCTTTACCTACGCCTTTAACTTCTACTCTAGGTCTCTATCTAGGGTTAAACTATCTAATATAGCGTTATTAATAGGTTAAATCTTCTTATCTTTCGTCTTATATATTATATTAATATCTTCTATTAGTAATATAGGCGTTATTAGTATAGGTTTATAATTATTATAGGGGAAAGTAGTATCTATAGCTATAATAACTTTAACTCCTTTTTAATATACTAACTTATACTTCCTCTTAGGCACTTTCTTCTTTATTATTCTTTTCTTAGGTCTGCGAATATAATATTAATAATTAATACTATAGCTATTATATCCTACGATATATCCTATACTTATAATCGCTTCGTAGATCTTATTAAGCTTAGGGGTAACTTTATTACGGATTATAATCTCTAGGATTTTATTAAGAATTAGTCTAAACTCTTTAAAAATAGTAATAACTTCCTTATCTAGGTCTAACTATTACTTAACTTCGTCTAGTAAGTTATAAGATCCTTTAAAAGCTTATTAAATCGCTTTAATATCCTAGTATATCCTTATATTCCCTAGCGTTATATCTAACTCTTCCTTATTCTTAGTATTATTAACTTACTAATTATCTCCTATAAAGTCTAAGCCTATTATTATATTAGGTCTATTAGTAGTAGCCTTTATTTCCCCTCCTCTATAGGAGATAAGAGAGTATATTAAGACTAAGAAGAAATAAAGCGGTCTATTTTAGTAATAATTTCTAGGAACTAAGTAGTCGAGTCTCCTATATAAAATAATAGCAGGATATTAATCTTAATATTCCTAGACTAAAGGACTCTAATAATCTAGTTCTATATATAATCTAGTATTATTTAAGTCTTTAAGATAAAGGGAGCTCCTAATACTAAGTCCTTATTATAAGCGTTTTTAAGGAAAACGAAAAAGCTAATATCTTAAATCTAATTACTACTAATATAAACGTCGTCTATAATTATACCTGCGAATTAGGTTCTCTATTCTCTATTAGTAATCCCGCGGATCCCTATATTTATCTTAACTATATTGCTCTATAAGCCTAGGCGCTTAATATAACTTTTACTAATAAGGTTAATAGTAGAGCTACTATTAATAATCCCCCTAATTAATATATTCGCAGGGCTATAAAGGGTAATAGTAATCTACTAGTAGGTTATAACGAAGTCTAGGATAGTAATACGTCTTAGTAGTAGAAGTAATACTAAATCCTAATTTTCTATTATAACGCTTATCTTAAAGATAGGATTGATCGTATAGTAGTTAAATTAAATTACCTTAGTTTATAAATCCTTAGGTAAGTCTATAGAAATAGTAGCTAAAATCGCTTAGCTTTTAGAATAGTTCTTATTATTATTCTATTGATTTATTTATCCCTATAGCTCCTTATTACTTTCTCCTATCTTATTAAATTAATCTAGAAGCGTAATATTAGTAGGAACGAAGACCTCTTATACCTTTAAGTTATATCTATCCTTATACTTAGCGATTATAGCTTTAGTAGCGTTATAGACTATCCTATCCTAATTAAGCTAGTTCTAATAAAGGAAGGCTTTAGGGATAGCTACCTTCCTATTTACTCTTTTACTATATAGCTTAAGGGTAAGAGCACGGCTTATTTATAAATTACTATATTAAATCCGAGGCTTATCTTATTTATCCTATTTCTACTACTTAACTTATTCTATAGGGGCGTCTAGTAATATAGCGTCTTTAGCGTCTTCCTTATTATCCAGGAGCTTTATAACTCTCTAAGTAATTTAAATAGGAGGGTCTTAAATTATAAGTAGGTTTGCTATTTAGGGAGCCTAGTAATAATAAGTATTATAAGGTTCTATATAATACCCTCTAGTTTTCCCTCTTTTTATAATAGTAATATCTTCTACTAGGTTAATATACTAGTTCTTTACCTTAAAGCTAAAGAACGTTACGTTTATAAAGTTATATATTTAAGTAGTATCCTTTAATAAATTCGCAAAGCTAATAGATAGTTTAGGGCGTATCTTATTATAACTAATAACTCTTATAACCTCCTCTAGAAGCTTTAGCTACTATTTCTCT